>CAUYRB010107174.1:0-46205 GCA_963574695.1 Propithecus perrieri | reverse complement strand
AAAATATATAGAAAAAATTAGCCGGGCATGGTGGCACATGCCTGTAGTCCCAGCTACTCAGGAAGCTGAGGCAGGAGGATCGCTTGAGCCTAAGAGTTTGAGGTTGCTGTGAGCTAGGATGACGCCACGGCACTCTAGCCCAGGCAACACCGTGCTACTCTGTCTCAAAAAAAAAAAAAAAAAAAATACTGCAGTGTGGAAAAAAAAATCCCAAACTTGGCAGAGATATTTGTAATATATCTTATCTAGAAAGGTTTGGTATCCAGAATATGTAAATGACTCCTATAAATTAATAAGTGAAAGATAACACCCCTATTAAAAAGTTAGTGCAATAGCTTATAAACATATGAAAGTATGTTCAACCTCATACTAATCATGGAAATGAAAATTAAAATCACTGTTTGATGCTCTTTCTCACATGTTGGCAAGTTTTTTAAAAGTTCAGAAAAGTCAGTATTGGCCAGAGTAATGAAGAACTATGAGAGTACTCAGCCAATGCCAGCACAAGGACAGTCATTCTGGAGAACAGTTGGATGTTAACTCAGAAAGCTGATCTTACATATACCCTATGACCCGGTGGCTCTACTAAAACCTAGTGAAACCTAATAAACCTGATATATGTCGCAGAAAAACTCTTGCATTTGTTCACCTAGAGACATTAGAGAATGTTCACAATTTTAAAAACCTGGCAACAACCCAAATGTCTATCAATATGGGTAGATAATGAATGGGTAAATAAATTATTACATATTACAATAATAAAATACAGCACTAAGAATAAATGAATGGCAGCTATTCACATTCTCAAAAATACAATGCTGCAATGAGATACCACTACATACCTATCAGAATGGTAAAAACCCAGGACATTGACACCACCAAATGCTGCTCAGGATGTGGAGCAACAGGAACCCTCATGCACTGCGGGTGAGAATACAAAATGGTACAGACACTTTGGAGACCATTTGGTGGTTCCTGACAAAACTAAACCTACTGTAACCACACGATCCAGCAATCTTTGTTGTTGGTGTTTACCCAAAGGAGTTGAAAACTTGTGTCCACACAGAGACCTGCACTTCAGTGTTTATAGAAGCTTTATTCATAATTGCCGAAACTTGGAGGCAACAAAGATGTCCTTCAGTAGGTGAAGGGGTAGATAAACTCTAGTATACCCAGGCAAAGAAATACCATTTAGTTCTAAAACGAAATGAGCTGTCAAGTCATGGAAAGACACAGAGGAAGCTTAAATGAATATTTGGAAGTGAAAAGAGCCAATTGGAAAAGGCTACATACTACACACTTCCAACTATATTACATTCTGGAAAAGATAAAACTATAGAGAAAGTGAAAAAATCAGTGATTGCCAGGGGTTAGAAGGGAGGGAGGGATGAATAGGCAGAACACAGAAGATTCTCAGGGCAGTGAAACTACTATGCATGACACTGTAATGTGGATACATGTCATTATACATTTGTCCAAACCCTTTGAATATACAACACCAAGTGTGAACCTTAATGTAAACTATGGACTTCGGGTAATAATGATGCGTGTAACAAATGTAGCGCTCTGGTGGGGGGTATTGAGTATGGGGAGGCTGTGCATGGGAGACAGCAGGGAGGACATGGAAACTCTCTGTGCTTTCTGCTCACTTTTGCTGTGAACCTAAATCTGCTCTAAAAAATAATGTGTATATATATGTGTAGTGTGAGTGTGTGCATGTATACACGCACATATCTGATCATAAGAAACAATAAATAGCTCCACTTATTAAAAATTCAAACGCACAAAACTAAACAACATCCAAAACTATAATGACAAGCAACTGAATGATTAATGGAAAGTTAAGGATAGTAATGACCACTTGTGGTAGGAGTGAGTGGCATCGAAGGGCAATGAGAGTTTCTAAGGTACTGGAAATATTCTATTCCACAAACTCAGCAGTGGATACATGTGCTCATTTTGTTTTTCTTCTCAAGCTGTACACATATACTTTTATATTTATGATCTATTTAATTAAAGTAATAGGAAAACTGACAATATATTCATTTTTAAACATATGAGATGGACAAATTTTTGGAAAAATATAACTTATCAAATTTGACTCAAAGAATTAGAAAATCTGAACTGAAATCCTACCCTTAAAGTAATTAGATTTTTTCTTATTTAAAAAATTTTTCTTTTAGAGTCAGAGTATTTTACTCTGTTACCCAGACTGGAGCGCAGTGGTGCAATCATAGCTCACAGCAGCCTTGGACTCCTGAGCTCAAGCGATCCTCCTGTCTCAGCCCCCTGAGTAGCTAGGACTACCGGCGCTTGCCACCACGCCTGGATAATTTTTTAATTTTGTAGAGGTGGTGTCTCACTATGTTACCCAGGCTGGTCTTGAACTCCTGGGCTCAAGCAATCCCCCTACCTCAGCCTCCCAACATGCTGGGATTACAAGTGTGAGCCACTGCACCCAGCCGATACCACTAAAGTAATTGAGTTAATAATAATTCTACAAAGAAAACCTGCTGCCCAGATAATGTTACGGATAATTCCAATGTGACACAAATTATTTGGGAAGAGAGAAAAAAGAGACCATTTCTCAATTCATACGAGGCTTGTATAACCTTCATATTGTATATCTCATTCACACAGATAAATATTGTAAACAAAATACTAGGAAAGTGTATCTAAACCATTAACAAGCTGGGTTAGTCAAATAATGCAAGTTTAATTCAATGTTAGAAAATATACTACTGAAATTATCTTCACATAAACAAACTAAAAAGAAAAATTAAATGATTGTCTGAAAGGGCCTATAAAATTACTTAGCAAAAATTCACTAATCGTTCAGGATATTTCGACTTTGGAATAAAGGGTAACTTCTTTAATCTGATAAAAGGAGTCGGCAAGTAACCTATGGCACATATCACATCTTATGGTAAAAACATTGAAATCACTCCTTTAAATATCAGGAAAAAGACAAGAGCACCATTGTCACCACATTGCTTTCAAAGTTTATATGGAAGAGAAGAGGGCCAGATATATCCAAGACAGTCCCGTAGAAGGGTCAGTGTGTTTGTGGGTGGGAGGCGCGGCTCACCCTATCACTAGCAGACTTGCTGTGGGGTTAGAGTACCCACCACACTGTGAGTTGCCATGGTGAGGGTCTGTGCTTGTGTGAAATCTTGATGTAGGCCAGAGCTAACGTTACACAACAGCGAGAAAAGGGTCTGTATACTACGTGATATGAGCAATTGGTGTCCCTGTGGGAAAAAGTCAGAATGGATCTCTAACCCAGAAATGGATGCCTATCATACAAAAGGCAGATCTAGATGGACAAAGGACTTAAGTGTGAGACGCAAACACTTTGAAATCACTTAGAAGACAATAGAGGAGGGTAACTTACTACATGCCACACATAGCATGTGTACTTTGTACAGTGTGCCACCTAAGTGTTCCGTATGAGCACAGTACGTAAGCAGGCGAGCTTCTAAGCGGCATGTCAATGCCTGCTACTTTACACACACGGCACACACTGGGCATGAGAGCACCAGCGGAAACCCCAGGTCACTTTCCTTTCTAGTCCCTAGACTGTGCCCCTGAACACCCCTGGTTCCAGTGCCTGCTTCTCCAGCCCTCATCCGGACCCGGCACAGCACCCACGGTGGCTCAAGGCTGCCCCACCCCCAGGGAAGCTCCCTGACCCCTACTGTGGGTCTCTATGATCCCTTCATCACCAGTTCTGACAAACGTTTCTCTCTGCCTGTGTCTCCTCATGTTCCGCTCACCCCTCATCCCCTCAGCCATGCTGCTGTGAGTCCTGCTAGGGACTTCTGGGATAATAAATTCCAAATACCACTTGGCATTGCTCTCTTTTATCTAGTGGAAAATGTTTAGCTCATGAAATATTCAATATGCATAATTTTATAATTGTTATGCTATCTATATATTATATATCTGTTTTTTAAATTATTTAATAAAAGACAGTCTCAGTTATGCCATGTGAGGTCATACATGCATGGATTATTTTTATTTCATCAAACTGGTCTCCACATGTGTAATATGTTTCTAATTCACACACACTTTTAATCAAAGATTAATCTGTTGCATAGATATTTTCATTAGCAATTAATGGATTTCAGTTTGAATTGCTCTAGCCAGATAAAACATCTTATCCTAAATGCGTTAATCACAGTTCTTGGTTGGAGTGAGATCTGAGAGCTTTCACTCAAGCCAGCTGCCTCAGCCTCATAGCATCAAACAACGCAGGGAAAGTGGAGAACTGACAACGGCAAGAATGACCAGGTGAGTGGAGGAAAGATGTTTTGTCTGATTCATTTACAAGACAGTTACGCAGCACTGCTATATGCCAAGCACTGATCTCAGCACGTTGCAAAAATTAAGCATCTCACAGTTGAAAAGTTCATAGTTGCGATAGGTCTTCAGTGCTGCCTATCTCTGATTCGAAGCTAAAAGCAAGCATCCCTAGCATGTTTGAGAACTGTAGTTACTGGCAGTAGTGGAGCAAACCACAGCTCTGCACTCTGGCAGACAATTCTTACAAGCAACACCCTGGCTCATAGCTTCCAGCAAGGCGGAATCGGTGGCTCCCACCTTGTGACAGTGCCACTCTTCTCACCCCAAGTTTGCTCGGGTCCTTCCTTCTTCTCCTTCCTACCAGCTCAGTAATGTCTCCACCGGGATGCCAAGTTCAGGGTCAACGGCATCTCTTTTAAGAGACCTTCTGAGAGCCCTGAAAAGTAATCTCTTCCTGTTCTTATTCCATGGTCATCTGTGCCTTCTTTAAGTCACTTACCATCATTTTCCTCGTGCACCCGACTTTTCTCCTAGATGATGAGCTCCAGGAGGCAGAGAGCATTTTGGTAAATTAATAATGTTTAGTAACTTAGTTCACTTCTGTGCCCTCCACAGCAGTTTCTCAATGTTGCAGCTGCCCAGCAAGCGCCCGCTGAGGGGACGTGGGAGGAGCGCTGCGGCGGTCCGGGTTCTCCAAGCCTGAGTGTGAAGCACATTAAAAGAGGCCGAAGCCCAAGAAACAGGCTCTGCTTTGCGAAGCCCAGGAGCACGGCGAAGACGCGAGCAAACACCCCCAGCCTATCTGGACGTGACACACAGGCTCGGGGTGCATTCAGGGTGCATTCCTGCCGCGCACTTCCGCGTGAGGAAGAAGAGCTATAAATACTAACGGAGCCAGTTCGAAACCCGTTAGCGTGGGAACTTAAACGGCCGGTGAGAAAGAATTTTCGACACAAAGATTAGGCACCGCACGGAAGAAAGAAGTGTCAGCATCGATAAGAGGTTTGGGATTTCTACTGGGATAAAGGATAGAATGTTTATTGTTGTTAAATGATAACAGTTGGCAGGTGTGTGTGTGTGTGTGTGTGTGTGTGTGTGTGTGTGTGTGTGCGTGCGCGCTTTGGCTTTTTTTTTCTTTTTGTCAGGCTGGCTTTATCAGTCTCCCTGGAATGTGGGCTGGCAGATGTGGGAGGGGTTTGTGCCCCTGCTGCCTGCTTGGGAACTCTTCAGGTGTTGTTAAAACAAACCCTTAAGGACAACAAGTTAAGCCATAGGTGGTTAATCCAATAAAGAGGTAGCTGTGTGTTGTGATTTCTCTCTCTTTTTCTTTCCTCTTAGATAGTTTATTAGTAATGCTGTCCTTTCAAAACCACAACTATGCATAGCGTCACCTTTCAGTTGGAATCCCATGAAAGAGCTCTGAGGTTGTGTAGAACAGGCACACATATTGGGAGGTGGGCTTCCTGTGAGAAGGTGCCCCCAGGTCATGGCCAGTGGGGCGTGGGAGGCTGCAGCTCCCAGCCTCTTATCTCTTTGTCCCTTACTTTTTGCCCTGTACACAGGGGATTGTCCTCAACATCTCAAATAATTTCTCCCGAGTAGCTAAAAGTTGATACTGGGCATCTCAAGCGTGCTTAACTTAGCTTAATGGTTGTCCTTTGCCTGTAACGGATCTATAAGCTATTGGGATAGACAGGAGAGAAAGGAAGACCACGGTCAACTCAAATATAATCGGCCATCCAATAATTTCACTGCATGGTTCTCTTTGTAACGAAGTCTGCCTGTTACCGGGGAACTGCCCCACCACCTTCCTGCATTTAGAGAGCTCAAATGCTATGGCCTCCATAGTTATGGTTGTCATTGGGTTTGAAGAAAGTCTACACATCGATTTTGACAGCAATAAAAGGAAGCAGTGGCCCAAGATGGAGCAAGAAGCCACCAAAGTCAGATCCTTTAGCTCTCACAGGGCCTGGGATCAAGATTAGAGACACCGCCCTGAATATCTGCATTTCAAAGAGACAGTTCTCAGGTCTTTGAGGAGACAATTCTGAGTTGTAGATTTACATCTCAAAGGGAAGAGAAAAGACTCATAATTGCAAGCTTTCTAAAGTAACTATTGTAAGAAGGGATTCAGGGGCCTGCCTTCCTCTCACCAGGTTTTGCCTGGATGAAACAGTACATTCTCTAGGCAGCACTGAGATTTTTCGGGCAGGCATTTTCAGAGGGGGTAGGGTCATTCTAGGGATACAGCTTTATGCTTCTAGAAGCCATGCTAGAATTTGGTCGTCTCTTAGTGCAAGGGTTTGGAAAGAGTCCTTAATGTGCCGAGAGGTCTGTAATTCTCATGACCAAATGCTCACAGATGCCCATTGTTTTGCCCTCTGCTCTGCGCAAACCTTAGTTAGGCTTCTGTCCTCCCCACAGGCCCCTTAGCTTACCCTTAAGCCTCAGCAAGCACCCAAATGCAGAACACGCCCTCTTTCCCAGCTTATACTGAGAACAGAGAATCAGCTGACCACAGGAAGATGCCTTTCCCATCAAATCACACAGCGCATGCAGTCCCCAGGCGATTTCCTCCCTGTCATCTGCCCCACTTCTTCCTTACTGCTTCACTGTCCTTACTCTCGTAAACAAAAGCCATTTTCTGTTTGACTTTGACATACTTGCAGATTTCAAAGATCAGAGTGTTTTCCCTATTGCAACAGTCTTGTTGAATACAGTTAGTTTCTCCTTATCTAAGTCCCAATTTGTTTTTATTTGATGCAGGGCCATTATGAGAGTCATATAAGGGGATTCCCATACCTATCAACATGTCTTGGAAATTTCCATGCTTTTTGAACTATGTTCCAATCAAACAAAACAAGTGTGGCCCAGCAGCCTTGGGGGAAATGAGCACACGCACCCTTGAACTCTGAAAACCACTGGCCTAGATCTTTACAGTACTTGGTGAAATGGTTGTCAGTGAAGATCTATAGAGAGTCCCTGAGAGTCTGAGGTTTTGGCATTATGGTCATTATAATCTGAAGGAGAAAGTAAAAGTTTGCTTGCAAGTATTTAAGAAGCTATTAATAATTAGCTTTTCCTTAAAAAGTAAAAGCAGAATTTTACTTTTATTTTTGGAAAAAGTAAAAGAATGGTATCTTGTTGTAAAAATTAAACTCAAGGAAATTTTGAAATTGGGGAAAATCTATTAAAAACTCAAGTTTAACTTAGTTAAAATCTATCTAGTGCTGTAACTGTGGCTGTTGGTAGATCTCTTTTTATTTATTTATCTATCTATCTATCTATCTATTTATCTATCTATTTATTTATTTTGGGGGGGCTCTCTCCCTTGACAGCTTCTTTGAAATTCTTTTCTCTCACATTAACCTGGTGTTGTCTCTCAATAATTTTTATTCAGAGTTTTTCCTCTTATTATGTCCTTCTCCACCATTATTCTCAGGTTACTTGCAGAGAACTGAATTAAAGACCCGTTTACTCTGAAGGCAGAAACTAGAAGTGCACACTTCTTTGTGAGGCCTTAAAGGAACTCACCTGCTTAAATCTTTGCTTTTCCACTCCCATTTCAAATATTACTGAGACATAATATTTGCTCTTTCTACTGTCTAATACTTGACCTTCAATATCAACAGGTCCAGAGCTGCCCTTGCTCTCAAACAAGTCTGCAAACAAGCACGGTATCACCATTCAACTCGTATCCTGCAGATGATGCTGGGACTCAGTCTTAACCTGTGAAAACTGCGAATTCTTGGCACAAACAACTTTGTCCACCACACACCCTCCCCCCGCCACTCTCTCTCACACACACACACACACACACACACACACACACACACACACAAAGAGACTTAGCCAAACCCTAGTGTAGCCTCTATCAGCTCAGGACCATGAAGCTAGGATGCCCCATCTCCCCTTAACATGCCCTTCTGGGAAAGTTCAGTTTTGCCAGAAGAATTCACCGTTTGTTCCAGCCAAAACTTGACTATAGGCACCTGACCTCCCATTTCTAAGAGTCTTTACTTTAGAAAACTTGGAATTATAAATCCTTCTCTGCCCCTTTGAGGTGAAAATCTTCTACAACCCAGAAATGTCTTTCTCAAAGACCCGGGAGTTGTCACTTTGAAATATAATTGTCAAGAAGGATAGAGCCGTGTCTCCCGGTCTCTGTGAGATGGTAGGAGCCTAACTTTGGTAAGTGCCAATTAGCAAACACAGATAGCCACCCACATGGACCAGTTTTCCCCTAACATCAGTCTTCACTTTCCGTCGAGCATACTCCAGCGTTTGAAAGGCCTCTTGCCTTTTGTTTCCGTGGAGTTGAGGCTTTCTAACAAGCTATGAATTGGTATGTCTACTCATTGATTTGGAGACAGACTTAATCACTGGATTTCATGATGAGGCTGACATTTAGGATGGCAAGCAGGCTGTGGTCACAGGTGCAACGTCTTTACATCTCTAAGGAAAACAGGAGATATTTGTCTTTGGCTCCTTTGGACTCCAGTGATTAGAAGAGAAGAGAGAGCTTTCCAGGACTGGATGGTGCAGCACAACTCAGTTTCAAGTTCCAGGCAAGGAAAGCGATGCCTACTTTTTTAGTCCAGGAAGTGAGTCATTCTTTTGAGCCACAGAAGAGAAGGCTTGAAAAATAAAAGGGGCCTCTCTAAGGTTGCTGAGTGTGCTCCGTCTGGGGCTAAACGAAACAGGCTATTTTCTTGTGTAAATAGCTCCCTCACACAGTGCTTTTCATATCTAAAGTCCTGTTCCCTCTCCTGACATTTGTTACAGTATCCAGGACCTGGCCGAGAACCTCTCTCCTGCCTTCTTTCTTACGGGATCTTCCAGGTCTTCATTCGCACAGTGGTGCAGGACCATCAGAATAACCATGCAAGCAGCAGCTGTGTAAAGTGACCTAAATGGTCAATGTGACAAACTAAAGCTATTTTGTGTTCTTTAAAATGTTTTATCAGAGCATTAAAAATCCCTTATTGTTGGTTATACATGTATAAGGAAATGAAAAATAGTGAAATTAATATTTATTTTTTATACTATAATTCAAAACATTAAAAATTGAGAATTAAAGTGTTTTATTTATTTGTAAAAAAATGTATCAACTATAGTTTGAACAGGGCTTGCCTTCTTGTCACATAACTCACGATAGGGAACGGCACTGGCAAATTGCCATCCTCATTTCTATTTTTGGAACGGCATCCAACATTTTATCCTTTGCGTCTTCAATGTCATGAAGTATCTGCAAGGGATCCTTTGATACGAAGTTTGCTGTTCTTGCTGGGGTCGCTCCCTCTGGAGCGTCTTCATGCTTTTCATCACGGCCACCTTCCTCATTTACGTCAAAACATTGGCTGTCACTGAGTTCCTCTTGCTGCACTTCTGGAGTGTCTCCTCCCCACAGGGAGCTAATTCTATTATTCCGTTTACATTCGAGCTTAATTTCACTTCCAGTGCTGTCAGGTTTTGTTTCTTTGCTGCACTTGAATCTTTGTTGACCAATTTTCTCTTTTAATTATTCATTTTGATAAAATGTCACATGGGTTTCTCACCGGGAGACAAGGAGTCAACACACTTACAGGCTTTGCTGTCTGTGTGAAAACCGACCTGCAGATGTACAGTGATCGGCCACTGACAGACTTGGAAAGAAGTGAATTTTGCCCCCCCCAACCATGACATGTTTGAAGTCCTCATTCCCAGGATCTCAGAATATGACCTTATTTGGATTAGGGTCTTTACAGAGGTTATCAAGTTAAACTGAGGTCATTAGGGTGGGTCCCACTCCAGTAGACAGGGTCCTTATACTAAAGGGAGGTCTGGACACAAACACACACAGAGAGAAGACGGCCATGTCACTGGAGTGGTGTACCTGCAGGTCAAGGAACACCAGGATTGTGGCCAACACAAACAGGAAGACACGAAGAGAAAGGATCCATCCAAGAGAGCACCAATCTGTAAGCACCTTGATTTCAGACTTCTAGCCTCCATGACCATGAGGCAATACATTTCTGTTGTTTTAAGCAACCCAGTTTTTTGTGGTTTGTTGTGGCAGTACCAGGAAAATAATACAGTCACTGATCATGGCTGTCTGTTACTTACCTACACAGGGATTTGTGGACTGAAGAGCTAGCAGTTACTCACAGCCAACATACTGTGGTAACTGAAATTTGAACCATGTTGTTGGCGGACTGGTGTTATTTAACTAAACCATGTTAACTTGATTTGTGCAAGTTGAAACTGTGCAAAGCCAGGACTGTTTGTTCTTAGTTCCAACATTTAGAAGGGAAGAATGTCTGCCTCTATTCAGAGCCAGAGACCACCACCCCTCCGCCTTGCCCCCTGCAGTCCTCTCCCCCAGCTGTTGGCTGTCTCTTCCCATCTTGCCAAATGACCAGCCTTTCACTGTCAGAATGAAGTAGCCCCTCCCCACTCCTGACCGCATTTCTTGCTTTAACGTCCTTATAGCAATTTTTACTTACTAAAATAATCTCTTATTTTTTTCATTATTTAAATTCCTTTCCTGATTCAATACTTCTGAAAAATGCATATTAAAACTCCAATGAGAAACCATTTCTCATGCACCAAGTTGCCTAAGTAAAAAATTATGACAATACTGTTGAAAATATAGAGTTACCAGAATCTTTAACTTCTCATGGGAGCATGAATTGGAAAACACCTCATTTTAACCTAGTAAAAGTTAAACATACATACCTTGCAACACAATGATTTCAATGTTGGTTTCACATCCTAGAGAAAAATCTAACTCTTGTGTCTGGGAGACTCAAATAAGAAAATGATAGCTGCTTTCTGAAATACCAAAAAAATGGGTAATAACCCTAATCTAAGAAGACAGAATGCATGTTGTAGTATTGTCCTGTGATGGAATACCATAAAGCAATGAAAAGAAAGTACCGATGAACACATCATAAGAATGAATCTTACACATTTAATATTGAGCCAAAAAGCAAGTTTCAGAAGAAGTATGTGCAATGCGAGTCCATATGTTCGAATTTTAAAAATCTGCAAAACAGTATTTTTATAGGTCTTTTATTAATGCATTTATTTGGTAGAACTATGGAGATAAGATGTGGGAATAATTAGCAGGAGGGGCTTGAGGACTCCAAAAGTATGGGTAGTTTAAAATCCTTAGGCAGGTGATGTGTACGTCGGTGTTCATTTCATTATTTCCTATGCCTTCCGCATGACTTACACATAATATTTTGCAAGTTTTAAAACATAAGATGGGATAATAATGCAAATAGACCACAAGGAAAAAATGAGCATGTAAACAAGAAAATGCAGACAAAGAGCACTGTCTGATGGAGAGCATAACACGGGAAACAAAAAAATTCATGACTATTTTATCAAATAAAGCTGTTTTTGTTCCATAACACTTTAAATATTTTAATATGATTTTTAATTTTTGCAACAGTGACTCTCAGTTTCTTCCCTTCTGCATCTTTACAGCAAGGTTGAATCAAGTGAGAGTATTTCTGACTTTTAATAAAAACTAAGACACAACTGGAAGCTATGCCCATTCTTTGCCGTGTCCGTGTGTGTGGCGCTTTTCCGTGATGCAACAGCAGCTGGTCCCTAGCCAGGCGGCGGCAGCAGCTTTAAGACTCCGAGGACCCTGAAACTAGACTGAAAGTCTAGATAACCCATAACTGACCCTAGCCAAGCTGTTGCTGTAAACAAAGAAAGGAGGCTCGAATGGGCATCGTTCGGGGCAGCGCAGGGTATCAGGTGATAACAAACAGAGGCACGTGCGTGTCAACTGGAAAGGGTCCTGCACAAGAGATAAAATAGGTGTGAGAGAGAAAACTGAAAAATTTATAGATATATGTATCTCACTATCCTTGTTACCACACTCTCCAGTTACTCCAGATATATATATATAGATATATACATATATCACCATCCTTGTAGAAATTTATATATTTTATATATGTTATTTTATTTAGTTTAGTTAAAATTTTATTTTATTTAGTTATAATAAAGTCATTCTATAATGCTTATGTAAAATATTATGTACCTTTTTATTTAAAATTGTAAAGATTATACGTATTGTCACTGTGCGGCTGTTGGAATTATAGCATTTGAAATTCAAGCACTGCTGTATAAAATGCCCGACGAAGAAACTGACCTTAGGGAGATTGGTCAATTCCCTTTGGTCAGTGGCTGAACCGGGACAGAGCCCAGGTTTTCTGATTCTCAATCTGTGTTCGTTCCTCTTCATTTTAATGTCTCCACCCTAAAATATTTATAGGATCTAGGCAAATATAGCACGTTGTACATTATTTGGTGTTTCCCTACATTGAATGCCAGGTGAGATAACTTCATTTATGAAAGTTTTATGAAACTATTTATGAAAGCTCATCCAATGGCTCAGGTTGCACTGTCGTTGCCTTTGAATCATTTATTCAGGCAGGACGGTACATTCACGAGCTTCCCCAGACTGAACCAGAGTGGCATTCGTCCCAGGTTGTAGAGTATTCTCTGCCATAAATAAGGACGTGCTGGTTCTTGCTATTCATACAGGCACCGGTGGTCCCATTAGCTCTTATGTTTCATATTCTTAGAGCAGGCACCTAGAAAGTGACTTCCGATACAATGTAAAAATACTAGTAAATTAAGACAGTTCTGCAAGATTTGTGGGCCTTCTATCTTCCTTCTATTCATCATTTACGGAATGTTCTTACTGCAAACAGTTTATATCTCTCTACCTTGCTGAGTGATGAATGCTAGGCTAGGATGCTAAAACCTGACCTTATTAAGTATTAATATATTGTGTCACATGCTAAAGGTTGCTTTATGTTCTTGTTTTCTTCCCTGAAGTGTTTAAAAGTAGAAAAATATCAAGTGCTCATCATAAGGCTAAAAGAATAAGATAAAATAATTAGTACAGTCAACTAAACTTATTACCAAAAATGACTTTTATTGCAAATGTAGCACAATATTAATAGAGAAAATGGACCTTGCCAGGAATCTCTGAAGCAGGGCACCTCATGTGAGAGATACGGGAACCAGCAGCACGTGAAGGGCACTTGGTGGTGCGGTGGGCTGTGCCCAGAGTGGAAGACCAGGCTGCGACCATCAATCTTTGCAGGTCAACGACTATTTATAATAGTCTTTGAGGAACCCGCACCTGCCTAGTGAAGGAATAAAAATGTCAATTAATAACTGGTTAATACATAAAAGAATCACAAAAAGCATTTCACAAGTAAAACAAAAAAGTGTGATGCCACTTGCACTAGGACATGTTCCCAAAGATAACCCCAGGCCCTGTACTGAGTTTCTGCTGAAGAAAATGCAATGCTGCCAAACCACAGACTGTATCGTGTTCCCACCCCTGTTGCCAAACCGTTTTCAGTGATTTCCTTTTTCCACGTAATCCTCAGTCCCTTTGTTGTTCCCCCTTGTCCACTTTTCCATAGTCTTTTTAAAATTATTACTTACCTGTTCTCTCTTTAAAAACCTTAGTCACCTTTGTCTTGGTTTATACTACAGTCTCTCTCTCCGACTTCAGTGGTCTGAATAAAATGTCTCGCCGCCTTCAACAAGCATCTGCACTGTTTTTTTCCTTGACAATTCCTAGGGTTGTCTCAAGGCCTGTGGGAACAGAGGGCATTAGAAGGCAGAGGCCAAAAGATCAGGACTTGGGACTCACCCCAAGTTCAACTGGGGGAGCTCCTCTTTCATTTTCTTAATGTACTGGGCTTTGCTGAGAGCTCGTTGGATCGAGTAAAGGAAAAACAGTCAATGGACCCCTGAGATCAGTCACGTCTCTGTGCTACTCAGTTACATAAACATGTTAGGACTCTCAAGGTTGTGAATCAGATTGTGTTGCAAAGAAAGATTTTGATTCTTTCCTGGAAATAATTTTGTTTAGAGTTAATGACTTAAGTATTAATCTCAAGGCAAAGGAGTGAATTAAATGATCTCCCAAAGTCTTTTCCATGAATCTATAACTTAGTGGTCAGCTTCTTCCCAAGCTATTTTTCTTCCTGCTCTTCAGCGGTTTCATTAATTTTGCCTACGTGCTCCCAGGAAGGGAGGTCAATGATCTCGAAGGCATCAGGCTGGTGTCTTCCTACATAAAGATCACTCCAGAGCAGCTCCTCCCTAGGATTTGTGATATTTATCTTCATCGATCATCTATGATTGGAGCAACAACTATTGCCTGTTTCTGCTATTTTTTTTTTTTTGCTACTTCATCGAAGGCTTACTCCACCCGTGATGAAGGCTTGTGCTTCTGCTTCGATTGAGCACTTTCTCAGTGTGGACAAGGTGGTAAAATTCTCTTGAATCTATGTTGGGATTTATTCAATTATGAGAATTTATGTATATTCAGGTATCTCAAATGTACTTTTAATATTAAGTACGTTTAATATTACATGTAATATTAACTTGAAGTATAATTAGTATTAATACTTCCAAAATAAATCAAAATATTTTTTAATCTTGCAAGCATGAGCATTTAATTTCTTTTCACAATATAAAAAGCCTGTCTGATATTTTGAAAGTCTATTAGAGGTGGAAACAAAAGATTTTTTAAACATATCTTTGGATACAAGTTTTAATAAGCCAAATGATTGTTTAGTGTTGCTTACATCCTTTTGATATGAAAGTGAAATTCCTTAAGAAAATGGCAAACATCACTCCCAACCATTACAATTCTAATAGCTAACATTTTTTGAGTTAAGTATTTGGTACATGCACTGTTCAAAACACCTTGCTTGTGTACTCATGATAATGTTAATTTTGTCCCTATATGGCAGATGAGGAAAGATACACAGACGGGTTAATTAGAGCATGTAAATTATCCAATGTGTTCTTTTCTTGTATGGGTTATTTGTATTATAGTTCTACACACACAAAGGCTTTACATTGAAAATAACTTATAAGAACTGTTACAGGTCTTTTGGTGCTTTTCTCAACTCCCAGTTTAGGTCTCAAATGGTAAATAATTTCTCTTTTTAGTGAAGTTATAATGCAATCCAAAAATATAGTGTAAAACATGGAAAATATTTTCTTATTTACTAATAATTGTAAATGTACTTATATATTAAAAGTGTATTTATAACTCTTGAATCAAAACCATATATAAATTTAGATAATTACATTTTAACCAGGTTAATTTTTTTTTATTCTTTAAATTATAGATAATATTGTAGCCACAGGCCTGTGGTGACAATTTTTCTCCCAAATAAATGAAAAGATGAATTTATTTTTCTCAAAGAATTCTGTACCACTATGGGAATGAAAGATCATCAAATCCAACAAGGAACAGCCAAACAGCCTGAAATAACACTGCTGTTAAGAATTAGCTATTATAAAATAGCCTCAAGAAATCTCAGTGCACCACAGACTGCATGGAGTTAAAGGCCATAATTATTATGAAAGTTGACCTCTGTTAATTCAGAGATCACTGTCATTATTACGCTCAAGCTTCCAAGAACCATGCATAATCCCAGAACATTATGTACTTAATAAGAAATGGAGAAGAAATAATGTCCTTTTGAATTTTATACCTCGGGTGCTGCCTTTACCAGTTACAGGATTTGGACCTCTTTGAGGGTCATGATTTCTCCTCTATTTTCTTTGTGCTCACAAACATCTAGGATATCGGTAATGTTATTAAAGATTAAGTAATTTGCCGACAAAGAGGAAATTAAATAATATTTAAATATATTTGCTCTGAATATGTGACCTTCAAAAGACACGAATTTTTCAGTGATTCATTCTGCACAATTTTTAATCTTTTTCACAGTAACCTCAGTTTGCTTGACTTTATATGGCAAACCCACTTTAATAAATATTTAATGAAACATTCCTATTTTTATTTGAGTTTATTTCAGTAGACATGGAAATAACAGAAAATGCCTTTAATGTCAAATTCCTAGGAAGTATAGGCAAAAAAGGGGTCTTTAAAAGTATTTTAAGAAGTTAATGTTGCGTTCTCTACTCTGTAAGGTAGCTATGATAACAAAAAAAAAAAATACATGGTAGTTGCTTCAATTGATAGTATGAGGTTATTAAATATGAAATGTCCTATTTCCCTAAGTACTAAATTAGTCTGTTGATATCTCTGACATTTCACTTTGACACTTCTTGGTTGATTTTTATTGTGAAGGTACATCTCACATTCACTTACACCTTTATACAGTAACCCAAAACGCCAAACACACTTGTGTTACTCACAGGAAAGGTTAAGGAGCCCATCCCTTCTCACACCCCGGCAATCCCGTGTGTACCATGTTGCCCCCACTGTGCAACCTGCATCTTGCCAGCCTCTGTGAAGACCAGTCCTGCTTCATGGAGTATGGGTCAGCAGCTCAGAGAAGGACTAGGACATTTGCACAATTGGCTTGAAATCTTCAGTTTTCACTTTTTATACACACAAATATAAATCTCTAACATGTATTTACGCTTTTCCTATCCAAACCAAATGTAATGATTCGTTAAAAAGTCTTTTCTAAACAAATGATGATGAAAATAAGGAAAACTAAATACAGTCATGAACAACAGATTTAATCATTAGTTTCTTCTTCACTGCAGTAAATGTGAATTTAATCTAGAAAATATAACATAAAAGAAAACAAAAAAACCTTTGGGTGTTACTAAAATAAAAATGTTTGAAGATATAATTTAATCTTGTATCTAGCACACAAGTTTCAAAATGTTTACTCTGCAGAAATTTTCATAAGGTCAGTTTAATTATTAATGGCATATTTTAAAATTATAGAATTAATGCAATAAAAACAATGAAACAAAACAAAATGTGAAAGAATACAGAACTATATGAAATAAAAATATTCCTTCTTCCCTGTCTCTATACATTTTCCATCTTTCTGGTATTCAACATATTTGTATTACTATTATAAAACATTTAAAGCATATAGAAACGGAAAGAAATAGCATAGTGGATGAGTAACATAATGAACTCACGAACCTAATACCCTGCTTCAGTTCTTGGACAGTCATGATTCCTCTGACCCCACTTCCCCCACATAGATTAATTGAAAAATATTTCTGAAACCCTCTCATTTTATCCGTAAGTATCTCAGTGTATATATCTACAGAGGGTTCCCCTCCTTTTAAAAACAACACATCTAAAAAATTAACCAGAATTACTTTAAACCAAAGCCCAGTCACTGTTAAAATTTCCGATTGTCTCACATTTTTCACACTATTTGTTTTTTTAAAATCAGAATCCTGGTAATGTTCATACATTGCAATTGATTGATGAGTCTCTAAAGCATATCTTATTCTTCCCTTCCCATCTTTTTTTCTTTTCATTTAATTTATTTGTTGAAGAAAATGGGACATTTTCCACATATTTTCATGATTGTATCACTGTAGTGTTCTTTAACATGCTACTCTGTCCCCAGTATTTGCTTGGAAGCCCACAGGCCGGGATGTTTCCAACTCAGAAGAGGACCTAAGCAACAATCCACTGTAACGATCAGTAACTATTGCCTTGATTTTGACTGACCGCCAGAGGGCAGTGCAGGCGGGCTCCAAGAGCAGTGCTGTAAACACACGGAGGCACGTGGGCAGCTGCCAGCACAGCGCTTCCTTGTCCGCTCCCAGCCTCTCTCCCTTTCCTGAAGCACAGTCACATATTCTGGGCCCCAACCTCTGGGATGCTGTGACTGGCCAAGAGGTGCATGAGCCCCAAATGCGAGAGGACAGGAGACTGGAAACCCACAAGACGGGTCTTCTCAGAACCTTAGGACATTCAGTACTGTCACGGGAGTAAGAGAAGAAATACCTAGCTAAGGAAACAAATACATAGTGTCTGATGTAGACAAGTGCCGTGGGGAAAAATGAAGCAAGAAAGGGCAGGGAGATGCCCATGGGCGAGCAAAGAAGCTCTTGTTGGTAAAGTGACATTTCGGCAGGGATCTGAAGGCAGCGAGGGAGTCAGCCATTCAGATACTGCAGCAAACTTGTTCCAGGCAGAGGGAAAAGCAGGTGCAAAGGCCTCGGGGCAGGAACATGCCAGTTGTGTTTGGGGAAAGCAGGCTGTTGTAGCTGGAATGGAGAAAGAGAGGAAATGGTAGGAAATGAGATGTGAAAGGCGCTAGATTACGCAGGACTTTACAGGCCATTATAAGGACTTCGGCTTTTACTCCTAGTGAGTGGGGGGCTTTGCAAAGAGGAGTGACACTCTCTGACAATTTTTAAAGGATCGTTTTTGTTGCTGAGTTACAAATAGATAGAATGTGACAGCTGGGAGACCAATGAGGAGGTGATTGCAATCATCTGGGGTGGCTGATACAATCTATCTTAGAAAGTTGCTTAGTTCGTGCTTTTTATTTCAGGCAAGTTCATCAGCATTTGCTTTTCAGCTTCTTAATGAACTTTTCAGTCTGTTTGGAGAATGAGGCATGTGCCTAAATGATCAGCATTCAGTGGTAGAAAATGGAAAGCGGTGAGTACAATAACAGAGGTGCCCCTGGGAGCAAAGTGAGGCCAGGAAAGGAAGGTACTGAAGCCAGCTTCGGAGGTGAGAATGACATAGGACAGGCTCTCCTTGAAATTTTCACAAATACAGTCCTATACGTTTTCGCAAATTAAATACTACAATTTTTCACTAATAAAATCCTATACCATATGCCAATTTAAAATATGTTTTACTCCAATAAGCTAGATTACCTACCTGTAAGTAACACAAGTGGTCAAATCCCACATACATATGAGTAACGCATACTTTCTGAGTGTCCTCTTGTTTTTAATATCTTGTGCTTGAAATACCAGTCAGGCCGGGGCTAGGCTAGTGTTGGCACCCAGAGAGTCACTGAGGGAAGCTTCTGTTGATTTGCTTTTTTGTTTAACTCATGGGCTCTACTCCAGGCTTGTCCTGTCAGAATTTCTGGAGGTAGGAATCCAGTGTAGTACTGATTTAGAAGCCGCTGCTTTAGTCCCCATTTCACTGGCCCGCAGTCTGTAACAGTAGCCATGGCAAACCAAATGTTGAAGGCTGAGAAGATTTGGGTAAGTGGAAATGGAGGGAGGGAGGAAGTCACTTCAGACAAAGAGGATAAAACACTAAAAACATAGGCGCTAGAAGGAGTGGTAGGGCAATGGCTTCTGATGACTTTTGATGAGTGTTTAAAGACTGAATTTGCCCAGAATGCAGAATGCAGGGTGCTCTGAGGGGAGTAGAAAGATACAACGTTTTGCTGCATCCGGGATTAGATCGTGGAGGGTATTGCAGGTTGAACAAAGGACACTTGAGTTCATTCTCTAGGTGTTAGGGAGCCAGCTGAAGCTTTTGAAAGGAGTGATGACACTATAAAGCTACGGTTCAAGAACCACACATCTAACAGCCATGTGCAATAATGATTGACGTGTCACGAGAACAGAAATGTGAAAGCTTTTTGCTACAGACCAGGAGAGAGGTAGGTGGGGGCTTAAATTAGGACCTGGCCATGGGGATGTGTGGGTTGGAATGAATATGGAGACAGAAGATATGATCAGTAGAAGAGGAAGGACAAGGTCAAGGGTGGTACTTGGAGTTTAAATATAGGACACTGGGAGGATGCCCAGTAGCCTTGGCTATGTAGAGGAGAAAGAAGAGATTCAGGGAAAATTTAGTGTGGGTCACACAGATTTGGGAATGCTGATGCCATCACCAGCTATATCCAGTGGGGGATGATTTAACAGTGTTTTGCGTATCTTGAAGCCAATTGTCCTGTTTAAATGGGAAATAGTCTTTTCATATTCTTAAAATTTACACTATCTAGAATAGTCTATGGATATGTATTAAATAAATGTGTTCACCTTTTAAATTCATATTTAATTTTTAGTGTCCCATTTCACTATAGCTTTCTGAAGAGATCTCAGTTCTTTATGAAAATTATATCATAATAGTCAAGAATTTAGGATTACTTTCTTATTCAAGGGCCCATCTGTAATTATCTTCTTGTTTAACATTATTGCCTTTGACCTACTTTATGTCTTAACTTTAACATTATTTTTTCATTACCCTGAATCCAATTTCGATTTAAGAAACTCTAAAAACTGGGCATAGTCTATGACATTTTGAAGAATCAAGGAACATATTTAATTGGAGTACCCAGTTTCATATTCTACAAGAGAAATATAATGCAAGGCATTTTTTTCAAGACAGCTCATGTGATCATCTTTGAGTCTTTTACTGGTCTCTATATCCTCTCTGCCTATTTTCTACTGTCTCTGAGAAGAAATTTAATCGTGACATTTTGCCAAGGCCTTCATTACATGCGCAATGAGTGTTTATGTGTGTCACTATTCCTGTTTTTCTGTTTATTAAGTTTTCAGAAACATTTGCTGTTTTGGGAGGAGTGAGGAAGCGTGTAAAGTTGTGTTGCATCTTTTCATCTTCTGCCCTCCGGAGCGTGCTGGCGGCCGGCGTGCCTGGGCAGGATGGTGTGCGTGGGGACTGGGGCAGGTGGAGACATAAACTTTTCTGGAGAGCCTCCCTGGGTCTCATTCTGTGAGTCAACAAGGTCACCTATCTTCAGGGCTGTCAGTCCAGCACCTGTTGTGGAAACTAAATTCACCCAGAATGTGAAAAGAAAACAGGAATGACTAAAAGCTTTTCAAAATTAGTGGCAGACGCCTAACCACAAATCCAAGAAGCTCAGAGAACACCAGATTCTACTTTTCTGCTGTTGTAAATTAAGTGATTATTTTATTAAAATTAAAAAGAAGAAAAAGAACATTGGATTTGAGCAACACTTTACACCAAAGGGACCCAATAGACACACATAGAACATTTCATCCAGCAGCAGCAGAGTACACCTTCTTCTCACGTTCACGTGGGACACTCTCCAGGACAGTTCATTGTTAGACTGCAAGACGAATGTTAGCAAATTTAAGACTGAAATCATATCGAGTGCCTTTTCCAACCACAATGGCGTGGAATTAGAAATCAATAACAGGAGAAATTTTGGAAAGTTCACAAATACGTGGAAATTAAACAACATGCTTCCGAACAACTAACAGGTCAATGAAGAAATTAAAATACCTTGAGACAAACTAAAATGGAAACACAACATACCAAAACTTACAAGATGCAGCAAAAGCAGTTCAAAATGGAAAGTTCGTAGCAATAAACACTTACATCAAAAAAGAAGAAAGATCTTAAATAAACAACTTAACATTACACCTCAAAGAAATAGGAAAATAAGAGCAAACAATTCCAATGTTAGAATAAAGAAAGAAAGAAAGACCAGAGCAGAAAGAAATGAAATAGAGACTGGAAAAATAATACAAAAGGTTAACAAAAGGAAGAGTTAGCTTTTTGGAAACATAAATCCAACAAATCTTTAGCCAGACTACGAAAAAAAAGAGCAGACTCAAATAAATAAAATCAGAAATGAAAGAGAAGACATTACAACTGATACCACAGAAACACAGAGGATCAGAAGAGACTATTATGAACAATTATATGCCAAAATATTGGATAACCTAGAAGAAATGGATATATTCCTAGACACGGACAACCTACCAAGACTGAATCATGAAAAAAAAGAAGATGTAAACAGATCAATAATGAGTAAGGAGATTGAATCAGCAATAAAAATTCCCCAACAAAGAAAAGCCTAGGATCTGATGGCTTCACTTCTGAATTCTACTGCACATTTAGAGAACTAATACAAATCCTTCACAAATTCTTCCAAAGAATTGAAGAAGAGGGACTATTTCCAAACTCTTTTTTATGAGGCCAGCATTACCCTGATATCAAAGCCAGACAAGGAACATCACAAGGAAAGAAAACAATAGGACAATATTCTTGATGAACATAGATGCCACAAATATCAACAAAATACTAGTAAACCAAATTCAGCAACACATTGAAAGGATTACTCACCCATACTCACCCATAATCAAGTGGGATTTATTCCTGGGATACAAGGAGGATTCAACATATTCAACATATGCCAATCAGTAAATGTAATACATCACATTAACAAAATGAAAGACAAAAAACTTATGATCATCTCATTGGATGCAAATAAAGCATTTGACAAAATTCTACATCCTTTAATGACAAAAAGTCTCAACAACAAACTGGTATAAAAAAATGTACCTGAACATAATAAAGGCCATATATGATAAGCCCACAGCTAATGTTATACTCAACAGTAAAAAATTGAAACCCTTTCCTCTAAGATCTGGAGAAAGTCTACAGATTCAATGCAATCCCTATAAAAATTCCCATGTCATTTTTCATAGAAATAGAAAACACAATCCTAAAATTTATATAGAGTGACCAAAAAAAAAAAAAAAAAAAAAACCCAAATAGCCAAGGCAGTCATGTGCTAAAAGAAAAAGTAAGCTAGAGGCATCATGCTACCTGATTTCAAACTGTACTTCAAAATGATAGCAATTATAGCAGCATGATACTGGCATAAAAATAGACTCATCAACAAGTGAACCATAATAGCCCAGAAATGAACCCACACATGTATGGTCAATTGATTTTTGACAAAGATGTCAAGAGCATACAATGGGAAAAGGACAATTTCTCCATTAACTGATGCTGGGAAAACTGGATACCATATGCAGAAGAATGAAATTGGACTTGGTCACTCACCATGTACAAAATCAACTCAAAATGAACTAAAGACCTAAGCATAAGACCTGAAACTATAAAATTACTAGAAGAAAACATAGGGGAGAATCTATAGCACATTGTTCTGGGCAATGATTTTTGGATATGACCCCAAAAACACAAGCAACAAAGGTAACAATTGACAAAAAGGATTATATGAGACTAAAAAGTTTCTGCACAAAAAAGGGAACAACATAGCGAAGATATAACAGCTCATGGAATGGGAGAAAATATTTTCAAGCCATACATCTGATAAAGGGTTAATATCCAAAATGTATAAAAACTCAACTGTAGAGAAAGAAAATTAATAATCAGATTCAAAAATGGACAAGGGATTTGAATAGACATTTCTCAAAAGAAGACGTACGAATGGCCAACACGTATGTGAAAAATGCTCAGCATCACTAATCATTCGGGAAATGCAAATTAAAATTCTGAGATACTACCTCACACATGTCAGAATGGCTACTATCAAAAACACAAAAAATAAGTGTTGGTGAGGAGTTGGAGAAAAGGGAACTGTTGTATACCATTAGTGGAAATGCAAATTAGTGCAATTCTGGAAAACTGCATGAAGGTTTCTCACAAAACTAAAAACAGAATTCATTATATAAATGATATATTTTATGATCCAGCAATCCCACTCCTGGGCATTTATCTCGAAGACGTGAAATCGGTCTGAGGAAAAGGTGTTTGCACTCCCATGTTCATTGGAGCACTGTTCACAGTGGCTGAGTTATGGAATCAACCTGAGTGTCCATCAACAGATGAATGAATAAAGAAAAGGTACTACATATTCACAATGGAATACTATTCAGCCTTTAAAGAAAAAGGAAATTTTGTCATTTGCAATAACATTGATAAAACTGGAAAACATAATGCTAAGGGAAATAAGCGAGATACAGAAAAACAAGTACCGCGTGTTCTCCCTTCTACGTGGATCTAAAACAGTCAAACTCAAAGAAGTGGAGAGTACAGTGGTGGTTACACAGAGGCTGGGACAGGGGAATGGAGAGATGATGGTCAAAGGGTACAAAGCCTCAATTTTACAGGAAGAATAAAGGGTTTTTTTGAGACATATTGCACAGGTTGGTGAACATAGTAAATGATAACATACTGTACATTTTAAACCACTAAGAGTAAATTTCAAATGTTTTCACCACAAAAAATGATAAGTATTTGAAATGATGGCTATGTTAATTAGCTTGGTTTAATTATTCCACATTGTAGTCATAAGTCATGACATCACTTTGTACTTCATGAACATATACAACTATAATTTGTCAATTTGTATACAATTTAAAAATAAAAATTAAAAAACAAAACAAGAAAACACAGTATGTGCATACACGCGCACACACACACACAAGTGCACACATGTACTCCTCATCTCTTTTACTTTCTAAAGTGAACAAATTTATAATTATTTCAATTTAGGCTCCAAGTGTCTAGTCTGATTCTCATGTTACTTTCAGAATCATCACTGGCCACTTGAGAACAGAAGAGGTGGCAGACTACAACATCAGATCATGATTTTTTTTAAAAATATTTTTTTCATGATTTTTTTTAACGAGAGATATGGATAACGCTCATCAGCAATGGAGGTGGAGTCCCTGGCTGTCAGTGCTCCCATGTCTTCTCAGTCCTGGAGCTGAAAATAGTGGGAGTCTTTCAATCTTCCATCCAGAATCCTCTATATCTCACGCTGTCTGATATAAAACTATTAAGGAGAAATGCACATAGAGCAGGCTGCCCCTTTAAGAGACATCAGTGAATTTCACTAGAAGTTTAAAGCACACACAAAAAAGGATAGTACAAACAAAGTTACAATAAATGTCAATATGGGGAAAAATAAGTTAGATGGACAAGGCTGATAGACACCAGGGATGCCAAAGGAAAACAGAGTATATAGCCTGTGTTTGTTCAGTGAGTGTAAAGAAACAAATGAAAAATTAAATCAAATTCTACTTGATTATTTATTTGGAAAGGATTTATCTTATCTTAAGAAAGTACTATAGTGGGAATTTTAGTGACTTCTAGGATAATTACTTTTTGGAGAACTCGTGATAGTTCTTATTCATTTAGTGGATTCAAGTACAACTCTCTATTTCACAATTGTTGAGGGGATACAAATGTCAGTCTTCAAAGAAGGATATAATCACCAGAAAATACACTAAGGGGTAAGTACAATAAGGCCAGTAAATTTACTGATGTCCCATTAAAGATAAGTGGGACACTGCAAATTAACAACATTAGAACAATAGAGTCCAATTTATTTTCTTATTTTATGAGACATCTTTTTAGAATGTTTTAAAATTGTAGAGAAGCATGTTTACTTTGGTGTAGAGATTAAATTATTCAAAAGGTAACTTAGAAAAATTGGAAGCAGCACACTTCGTTATTTTCACAATGATAACTGATACGAAACTTTTCCTGAAAGACTGAAATCTTACCACAGAAGATTTAAATAAAAACATTTGGCACTTGTTATGTACCATAGAGGATATTTTGGAAATGTATTTTTTTTTATTTTTTAAAACCTTTTTCATTTTCAGATAATTTCAAATGTGCAGAAAAGTTCAAAAAATATGCAAAGAACTCCATATACCCTTTACCCAGATTCATCAGTGGGTAAAAGTTTGTCACATTTTTTATTCTGCATAGATATAGACATAAACACACCGTTTTTCTGAATTACTTAAGAGCAAGTTGCAGATATTATGCCGCTTTACTTCTAAATACTAGTGTGGATTTCCTAAGAACAAGGTTGTTCCGTAGAGGAGGAAATTTACCGAGGCTTTCTCACTGCAGTTCTTATTCTTGGCAACAAATGACATTCTGAGCCAGTTGCTTTGACCTTGTGACCAATATGAGGGACTGTCCAGCTTATGTTCCTTCTTTTATCTCCTTCTTTCCTTACACTCAGTGATCGCACACATGCTGTCCTCTGTCTTCCGTTTTGTTTACCTCCGCATCTCTACCTAATGCTTCTCTAATTATCTCAGGAGAATTCTATCCTTCCTCCTCTCCTTTATTCATTTTCAAAGTTAAAACAAATAAAAGCCTCGATTATGGCCTTTCAGTATTTGTAGTAGCTCAGATAATACATTTGTATCAAGGAAAAATTGCCTTTCAGTGCATTTTAAACGTAATTAGACGTAATATAGAATGTGGACCCTAAATTCCAAACTATGACTATTTGAAAGTATACGAGAATATGCTTCTTCTTGATTTACGTTTATTTTGCTCTTCTTTCTCTCTCTTTGTTTTTTAGATAGCAATTTGGATATTTGGTTGAGGCCTTTTATCACTTCTAATGTAAGCATTTAGTAATAAAAATTTTCCTTTTGCATCTGCTTTAGCTGCAACTTTCATCTTTTCATGTTTTATTTTTATTTTAATTCAATTGCACGTGCTTTAATATGTTGTCAGCAAAATAATATTTATGAAATAAAATCTAAGACAATCAAGGCCTTATTTTCTTAAACATTGTAGGACTTTAAGTTAGCACAACATATTAGAATGGAATTCTATAAAGGTAATTATGGAATTACCTAAGAAGGTAATTCCATAATTCATTTTCTACCCACTTCTTCTTTACTTATAAAGAATGATTATCAGATTCGATAGGACAATATCAAATAAAACCCCCAGTACAACTAAAGTAGTGTGAGTGTAAGTGAAGGAGATGAAAGAGTGGAATAGTTAACATGTACATCATTCAACTTTGGTAATTTTTAATTATTTTTTTATTCCACTTAAAAGAATGAGTTAAGAAGAGTGTAAAGGCAGTCCTTTGTTTAATCGTTGTATCTAAAACTGTTCACTGCAGAATAAAGCAAGTAAAAATAATTATCATCATCCATTCAGAGCTTAATCAAGACCGGCACTCTTGTTTAATTCTGATTAATGTATAACTAATTTGTTGCTGGTGGTACATTTTTGAAAACAGGTTTATTGAGCTATAACTTACATTCCATGTAATGCACCAGTTTTAAGTGTCCAATCAGTACGCATTACTATATGCATAGAGTTGTGCAATCACCACCACGGTTTAGTTGTACAACATTTTTGGCACCCCCAAAGGAGACCCAGTACCCACTGGCGGCTCCATTCCTCCTCCACCTCCCATCATTAGGCAACTACTTTCTGCAGTGTCCTGATCATATAGCTCACTGCAGCCTTGAACTCCTGGGCTCAAGCAATCCTCCTGCCTCAGCCTCTCGAGTAGCTAAGACTGCGGGGCATACCTCAGTCTTTTTTTGTAGAGATAGGGCGTCTCACTATTTTGCCCAGGCCGGTTTTGAACTCCCGACCTCAAGCGATCCTCCTGCCTTGGCCTCCCAAAGTGCTGGGATTACAGATGTAAGCCACCCTGCCTAGCCCCAAATTTGCCTATTTTGGACATTTTATATAAATAGGTAATACAAAATGTACTCTTCGTTACTGGCTTCTTTCACATAGCATAATATTTACCAGGCTCACCCACGTTGCAGCATATATCAACGCTTCATTCCTCTTACTGTATAGTTAGACTATATTTTATTTATCCATTCATCAGTTAATGGATATTTGGGTTGTTTCTACTTTTTGGCTATTATGAATAATGTTGCAATGAACATCCAAGTTTTTGGAAGAGTTTGTGAAGAATGGCACTAATTCTTCTTCAAATGATTGATAGCTATCATTCTAGAATTTGTCCATTTCATCAAGGTTATTTAATATGTTGGCATACATTTTTTTCATAGTATCCATTATAGTCCTTTTTATTTCTTTAAGGTCAGTAGTGATGTCCTCTCCTTAATGTAGTAAGTTGAGTCTTTTTTTCCTTGTAAGTCTAGCTAATGATTTGTCAATTTTGTTAATCTTTTCAAAGAACCGACTCTTGGTTTTCTTGATTTTCTCTATCATTTAAAAATTTTCTATTTCTTTAATTTCTACTCTAATGCTTATTATTTTCTTTTTTCTGTTAACTTTATGTTAGAGGTGTGATGTTAAATCTCCAGGTATTTTGAAGTTTTCTGGCTATCTTTGTGATGTTGAGTTGTAGCTTAATTTCACTGTGGTCATAGAGCATAATTTGTATGAGTTATATGCTTTCAAATTGTAATGGCCTAGATAATGATCTGTCTTGGTGAAGGGTTCATGTGAACTTAAGAAGCATGTGTATTCTGCTGTTGTTGGATGAATTGTTCTATAGATGTCAATTAGATCCAGTTGATTGATGTTGCTGTTGGCTTGAATGACATCCTACCTGAGTTTTTGCCTTCTTGATCTGTCCATTACTAACAAAGAGAGGTTAAAGTCTCCAATTATAGTAGTAAATTCATCTGTTTTTCCTTGAAGTTCTTTTAGTCTTTGCCTCACGTATTGATGCTCTGTTTTTAGGTGCATAAACATTAAGAATTTTTATGTCTTTTGAAGAATTGACCTCTTTTTAATTATTTAATGCTTCTCTTTATCCCTGATAATTTTGCTTGTTCTGAAGTGTGCTCTATCTGAAATTAATAGAGCTACTCCTACTTCCTTTTGATCAGTGTTAGCATGGTATATTTTTTCTATCCCTTTACTTTTTATCTCTGTTGGTCTTTATATTAATATTTAAAGTGGGTTTCTCATAGACAATATATAGTAGGTCTTGTTTTTTGATACACTATGACAGTCTCTGTCTTTTAATTGGTGTTTAGACCATTAATGTTTAAACTGATTATCAATATAGTTAAATCAATATGTACCATATTTGTTCTTGTTTTCTCTTTGTTGGCCTTGTTCTTTGTTCCTATTTGTTTGTCTTCCACATTTGTTCTGCCTTTGTGCTTTAATTGAGCACTTTATGTAATTTCATTTTCTCTTCTCCCTTAGCATCTCAATTATACCTTTTTTTTCTTTCACAATATTATTGGGGTACAAATATTTTGGTTACATGTTATGACTTTGCCACACCCAAACCATGATTTGAGGCATGCCCTTCCCCCCCCACAATGTTCATCACGTGCATTAGTTGTGAGTTTGCCCTCCCCCAACCCCCCGACCCCCAAAGAATATTACTGACATGAGAGCACCTTACCGTTGATCAGTTAGTGCCAATTTGATGGCAAGTACATGTGGTGCCTATTCTTCCATTCTTGTGGTACCTCACTTTGGAGGATGGGCTCAAGCTCTATCCAGGAAAATATAAGAGATGCAAGATCACTGTCGTTTTTTATAATTGAGTATTCCATTGTGTACATATACCATATTTTATTAATCCAATCATGGATTGATGGGCATTTGCGTTGTTTCCACATCCTTGCAATAGTGAATTGTGCTGCCATAAACATTCAAGTGCAGATATCTTTATTATGGAATGAGTTTTGTTCCTTTGGGTAGATGCCTAATAGTGCTATTGCTGGAAACCCAGTGAGGGCGTTTTTGACAAATTGCCCCTTTTGTCATTATGAAATGACTTTCTTTATCTCTGCTAATATCCTTTCATCTGAAATTTATTATACTTTGTGTGATATTTCTCTGGAGTGGCATTAGTTTAGTATATTTTTCCATCATTTTACTTGTGTCTTTGTGTTTAAGATGTGTTTATTGTTGGCTCTTGCTTTTACTGAATCCAATCTGGTCAATCTTTGTCTATTACTCAGAATTTTGGAGCTATTTACATTTCATCTGATTATTGATATAGTTAGATTTAAATCTATCTTCTTGAGATTGGTTTTTTATTTATCCCCCTTTAATTTGTTGCAGTGCACACTCAAGTGATATTGTACTACTTCACATATAATATAAAGTTTTTAAATAGTATATTTCCATTTTCCCCTCTCAGGCACTGTGCTATCATTGTCATATATTTGACTTACATGTGTGTTACAAACCTCATGCAATATTGTTATTACTTTTATTTAAGCAATTATATTTTAAAGAGAGTTAAATAATAAGAAAAAAATCTCATGTTTTTATCCATGCATGCCATTTCCAGTGCTCCACATTCCTTTGTATAGATTCATATTTCTATTTAGTATCAGTTTTCTCAATTTTCTCCTGCCTGAAGATTTTCTTACACATTTACCATACAGTGGGTATGTTGGAGATAAGGTTTTCTATATCTGAAAGAAGCTTTTATTTTATTTTCATTTTAACTGTTATTTTCACTGTGTCTAGAATTGTAAGTGGAAATATTCTTACTTTTAATATCTAAAGACATTGTTCCATTGTATTCTCACATTATTTTTTAATAGGGAGTGGGAAATCTGTTGTCATCCCCATTTTCGTTCTTGCACATGTGATGCGTCTCTCCTACTCCTGCATGGATAATTTAAGATTTCTGTTTCTCATTGGTTTTGAGCACTCTGATTCTGATGTTCCATAGTATTTTTTTCTAGTTTCTTGTGCTCTAACTTTATTAGGCTTCTAGGGCCCATGGCTTTAAAGTTTGCAACCAATTTGGAAGATTTTCAATCACTATTTTTTCAATTTTTTTTCCTTTACCTATTTATCCTTCCCTTCAGAAAATTCAATGGCACATGTGTTATTCCACTTGAAGTCGTCCCACAGCTTCATAAATCTCTGTTCATTTTTAATTTTTTAAAAATTTTCTCTGTTCTTCATTTTGCAGTTCCATTGCCATGTCTTCCAGTTTACTAATCCTCACCATCGCAGGGTCTAGCTTGTCTTTACATCCGTCAGTGTATCGTACCTCTGACACTGTAGTTTTCATTCTGAAAAGTTTGATTTGGTTTCTTTTTTTTTTTTTAATATTGCCACATCTCTAAATTGCTGAATATACAGAATATAGTTATAATAATTCTTTTAATGCCCTTGTCTTTTGATTCTAACATCTATGTTACTATTGGGTCAAATTGACAATTTTCCCCATTATGTGTCATGTTTACTTTTCTTTTTTTTTTTTTTCTGAGACAGAGTCTCACTCTTTTTGCCCAGGCTAGAGTGCCGTGGTATCAGCCTAGCTCACAGCAACCTCAAACTCCTGGGCTCAAGTAATCCTTCTGCCTCAGCCTCCCGAGTAGCTGGGACTACAGACATGCGCCACCATGCCCGGCTAATTTTTTTCTATATATTTTTAGTTGTCCAGACAATTTCTTTCTTTTTTTTTTAGTAGAGATGGGGTCTCCCTCTTGCTCAGGCTGGTCTCGAACTCTTGAGCTCAAACGATCCTCCTGCCTCGGCCTCCCAGAGTGCTAGGATTACAGGCGTGAGCCACCGCGCCCGGCCTGTGTCATGTTTTCGTGCTTTTTGAACACTAATTCTTTATTGGATACAAGACATTGTGGATTTAACTTTTTGGATTCTGAATATTTTGTTTTCTTTTCTCTAAATATTCTTGAGCTTTGTTCTGTGATGCAATTAAATTACGTGTAAACATTTGATCTTTTCTGATCTTCTTTTTAAGCTTTCTTAAGAAAGACCAGAGAAATGCTCAGTCTAGGGCGGATTATTTTTCTATACTGAGGTGAGATCCCCAACATAAAGTTAATATGAGGCTTTCCCTTCTAGGTAGTGGAAACAGGCACTATTTATATCCTGGCCCTTTGTGAGCGTCAAGTACCATCCTTCTAATCCTCTTGAGTGGGTCTTTCTTTGGCCTTGATAATTCTCAAATGTGCTGATCAGTACTCTTCAGACTACTTGAGGAAGACACTCTGCACATCTCCGGTGTTCTCTTTCTGTGCAGCTCTCACATCTCTTGGGAACTACAGCCCACCTTTATCTCCCAGATTCCTAACACTATCATTTCAACTCAACAAGTCTTCTGGGCTCTGTTTGGGTTCTCTCTCCTGTGCTGCAACCTGGAAACACACTCTCTAGGCAGGAAGCTATGGGCAGTTCTAGGACATACCTCATTTATTTCCCATCTTTCAGGGATCACTGTTTTCTCTTTCCTAGGTTCTGATGTCTTGAAAATCATTGCTTCATGTATTTTGGCCACGTTTCTTATTGTTTCAGGTGGGGGAGTCAATCCAGTCCCCATTATTCCATCCTGGCCAGAACTGTAAGCTGTTACCAATATTATTTCATTTTAAATGGTAAAAATTAGCATGAAATTATCATACTTTTATCATTTTACCTTCAAGTTTTAGATAAAATGCAATACAAATTTATTTCACTTCGACTCCTTGCTATGCAATTCTTGTTCCATTTTCAGCAGTTTTTATTCTAAGAGGCCTTTTCTTTGTTTGATTATCCTTTTGTAATGAGAACCTCATAACTTACATGAGAATATTCACTGTTCTTTGTTTGGCTTTAAAACTATCCTCAGCTTTTTTTTCTTTTTCACTTGATTACTTCTTAAAAATTCCAAGGTTTGATATAAGTATAGATTCTGAGGGGAAAAAGTTCTAATTTCCAGTTATATTTGTATAATTAAATGCCGATAATCATATTTTTAAAATGTTGCATGTACTGGGAAGTTTTCCGTCTCTGTTTATATATTGCCGCCATTATGTTAGTGCCTAAAATCGTACTATAAGCTGAGCATTGTTCTAAGTTCGCTTATCCATTCACTTAATAGTCACGGGAATCTTTGGCGTTATATTCTGTTGTCATCCCTACTTAATATAGCAGGAGAGCAACTGGCTAAGAGTTGCCCAGTTAGTAAACCATGTTCCATGGGTGAATAAAACTTTACCTTTGCAAACCTTACATGTTGAAAGGTAGGTTAAAAGGGTGATTTTTAAAAAGGAAATAAAATACATCAAAATTAACTGATTTATACCTGAAAAAAGAAAAAAGGAACTGGATTACTTAACAGTCAAACCAATACTTTGACATTTGATTCAACTAGCACTTTAATTGTAAGAAAACTTTAGGGCTCCCTAAAATGCTTCCTTATGGGACTAACACAATTGGCTGAATTTTTGTCTAAGGGTGAAATTTGCTCAGGAATGTAGAGCTTTAAAATCTATTTTCTGTCCTCCTGAGAACAGTCTGTAGCTCCTCCACAATTTGGAAGATGAGCCTAGTGACAGGAAACCTCCTGTATAACCAGGCACCATATGCATAATTGGCACTTGACAAATAGCCATCTGTTAGATTTGTTGATAGAAACAAGAATTTAATAAGAACAAATCATATGAAACAAAATAAATAGTAGTTCCAACATGATTGTGAATCTGCATTAATGGTAACTATGCTTAGGTGTTCATTAGAGGATATTAAAATTTTATAAATTTACATTGGACAATCAAGAAAATAAACGTATTGGCACGAAACGCTTTGAACCACAAAAAGTGCCCTTAATTCATTATTCATGTGGAAATTGTTCTGGCATAATTCATTCCACAGTGCTACAACAAGAAACTTTAGGAACATAAGGAGGACAAAATGCCAACAATTTACCATAGCCCTTCCTAGGAGACATGATATGCTTAAATATCCTTTAGAGACAAAGAAGGGTCTTGAAAAGACAGCTGGTGACAGCAAAGCATTTCGTAGTAATGATTATCAGTCTTTGGAAAAATTCTTAATAATAATTGGGTTTATTTTCATTAATGACAATATGAATAATTTATTGAACTCTTAGTATACTATAGGCAGTGGGCACTTTGCATAAATTATTCTCAAGTAATCTTCACGAACTATCCAGAAAAGAGTTATAATTATGTTCATTGTGAAAACACAGAATCTGAAGTTTGGAGAGAAATTTACAGATTTGCTGTTGTTTCCCAAGTCTATCTCCAGACCATCTCATTCCCCAGAGTCGCTTTCCTAAATCTTAAGTGCAACCAAATATTTTATCACTTCAGCGCTGTTTTGTTTGTTTTCTCCCTTTGTCTCTCTCTCCTTTTTTCCCCTTATACCCAACAGTAATTTCTTTTAAACTTTGGACCAGAAGATGCATGATAAATTGTTCTGCAGATGTTCTTATTTAATATTCTTAGGAAGTTACCCTACATGTAACCTTCTTTTTTTTTCTTTCCACGACCAAGATAGGCATGTTCAGTGTAGACTACCTCACAATCTCTACTTAGATTTTCCACAGAAGAAAGTATGGTACTTTCACTACATATAAAAGACTGCCTGCTAATTGCATACTTATTTCTAGTTTCCACATTGCGCCTTTACTGTATATGCAAAGGCACTAACCAGTCTTACCAGTAGGAGAGGAATTGTACAGTCCTCCACCTTCTGTAACAGGAGTTATCTGTCTGGTGGTCAAAGTGCTTCCTTAAGGAAGGCGATGCTCTTCTGCTGGCAGGCATGAGCACGCTGCTCCTCTGAGACTTACAGAACTGGTTGGTGGATGATTTGAATTCCCTGGATATACTCAAGGCAAAACAGTTTCTGCGTTATTTTATTTTATTTTTTTACCCCTGAGGCAGGCTCTCACTCTGTCACCGGGCTAGAGTGTAGTTGCATTATCATAGCTCACTGCAACCTCAAACTCCTGGGCTCAAGAGATCTTCCCACCTAAGCCTCCCCAGTAGCTGGGGCTACAGGTGTGCACCACCACACGGGGCTAATTTTTCTATTTTTTGTAGGTATGGGCTTTCACTCTTGCTCAGGCTGGTCTTGAACTCTTGGCCTCAAGTAATCCTCCCGCTTTGGCCTCCCCGAGTGCTAGGACTACAGGCATGAGCCACCATGCCTGGCCTTCTGTTGCATTATACTCAGAAATTTAGGCTTGCCATAAGGCAAGAAACACAAATGTAGGCAAATCTAAAAATTTTTGCAAACCCATCTCTATCAATTCTTTCTTTTTAAGTAGGAACAGTGTTTCCTTACATCTTTAGATCAGCTGAGTTAAAAAGATGTCCCAAACATAGAATATCATTATTTTAAGCTTAAAGTTTTTATAACTTTATTAATGCCCGATGAGCGAGACATTCTCTAGCAACACATTTAAGGATCAGTTGCACTTTAGACAAAACTATAAAGTGCATAAATTCATCTTTAACATTTAACTAACGCTCTTCTTCATGGCCCTACCCTTACATTCCACCCCTTCTGGTACTTTCCTCTTCTCATTCTCCCTATCCCTAATCCAAATTCAGATGGTATTTCCTATATTAAAATTTTTTTTCAGGGAAAGATCTGAAATCCATGAGGAATTTCATGCTAAATACTAACACACCTCCATGGCAGAACATTGGTTTGCTGGAGTCTGGGATTGATTTTCTAATTCCCAAAATCACATTCTAATTGTGACCACCTGGCTCTTTCTAGGATAAGATTAACTCAGATTTAGGGTGAGGATTATCTTTTTATATGAAGGAAACATTTGAGAGAATGTTTTCTTTGATACATGGACACTTAAGGTATTTTTTTACATATCTGTGTTAATGTGCCTTATCATATTATATAAATAAAGAATCATAGAATCTATGTAGAACCGGTCTCAATAAAACAGTTAAGCAAATTATTTGTGAAATAGCCATTGATTATTATCCTCTTCTAATTTTCCAATTCGTCCCAATTAGTAAGTGATAAGAAACTGGGAAGAAAATTTCAACTTGTTTACAATTTATTTGCTTGTTTTTTAACCTATTGTAGTTTGGAAGGGTAAGATTTTTAGGCTAGTTTGTTGATTTCACAGAAAAAATAATTATATAATGTTTTAATAAAGAAGAATATTTGCCTTTGTATGTGAGCTCAACTTACTTCTCCAGTTGGTCCTGAAATGTAAGAATTGTCCTAAAATATTGATGAATGTTGGAAGGCCACGAGCAGTGAGACCTCATCTTTTCTGCTCTATGAGAACATCAATCTTTCTATTTCTATGAAAAATAAGGAAAGGTAAGTGGGCTCAGGAGACTTCTTGATGCTGAAGTTAATGAAAAGCTCCATTCAAAGCTATGATACTCGGCACAATTAATCCTCCCTGTTAATATAAATAGAAGAAAGAGTAAACTATTTGACTTCAAAGCTCTGGTTTAATTTCCTGCAAATACAATTACTTCAGGCCCTAAATTAAAAAAAAAAAAGTTTTAGATTTCTACTGTAAGCCACTACTTCAGGAATCATTCATTACAAAACAAAAATAAAAATAAATTAAACTTTCACAGACGACATGATCACTTTCGATTTGGTAAGCGTCTGTCTTCCGGGATGTGCTGGCCATTCTTTGTTGAGCCCCTTGGAACCACACTCTCTACCTTTCCTGCCCAGCGTCACCCGCTGCCTTGTTGGCTGACTTCCAGTTGGTTTTGGCTAACGGGGGACACTAGCAGGAACAGGAGGGATTCAGAAGTCAGGGTTCAAAATGTTTCTTCCCTACTCACTCCTGCTTCCAGGCTCCGGCCGCAGCTTTTTACTTTTACGACTATAGTTCCCACTCTGGAGCTCTCCTCCCTGGATTCTGCTTTCTGGGGCCCTGGTGACAATCTTTCCTCCTCCCGCCTATCTGGCCATGGCCCTGATATCTCTCTGCTGTCGCTGCTCGTCTTTGAGGCTCTTTACTTGTCTGTCTTTACTGTCTCTTCATTTAAATCATCTGAAGGAATCTTGCTTTCTTCCTGGGTCTTGATTAATGCAGTAGTGTAGTTTAAAAATCTAATTAATACCATATTACATTGCTTAGAAAAATATCATAAGAAAAAGAGGAATGCTTAAAGATGTAGCATACGTGTAAGTGTAGACCCATTTAGGACTTAAAGTGCTATTGGATTGGCAGGCAAATGTGGTTACATTTAGTATTCTTACTCTATTTTCTAGAACTGAAAATTGCAGGACTATAAATTCTAGCATAGATTGGAACACACATGGCATACAACTAAGAAGATAAAACTGCAGAACAGTAGTGTTAAGTACAGGGTGAAACTGCACTAAAATAAAATAAGCACAACCCTGTATTTAGGGTTGCATATGTCTGTATATTAGAAGAGCAAAAACTGTGAAAGGATACATAGTAGGCTGTTATTCATACCTCAGTGGTACAAGAGTGATGATGGTGGTGGTAATTATTAGCATTTTCTATATATCATTTTTGCAAAAATGTTCCTGTTGTAATTCAAAACGATCTAGAAAATTTTACAAAGAGCTTCCCTTAACAAACACTTACATTCTTACAATTAAGCTATTCATTTAACACACCTCAGTATCATTTGTTCCAATGTAATACACTAGCATTCTAAATATGTGCTATCATAAATTAGATTTTATTACCTTCTTACTCTGGTTGAATTATGCAACCATTATTCAAACTAAAATATAAAATATAATAATTGTATTTATTATCTAGGTTAAGTTTAAATGGAAGGCAAGCAAAAAATTTCAAAGTTACAATTGCATCGTTAGGGAAAAGGGGAAGAAAGAAAGCTGCAACCTATAAAACATTTATATCTGTCATATTTAATAATTTTTGTAGGACATCCGGTGTTCTAGTTACATCAGCCACCTCAAATTTATGCTTTCATTTGTCCATTAGTGTAGAGTGTGTGACGGCTGCAGCAGATGCTTGCTGGTAGGCAAGGTAGTTTCTAGGGCCTCACTGCTCTTAGTCTGCCAAGTTCATTACCAGCGTTGTCTCCACAGCAGTGTCCGTGCTTGAAAGGAAAACCTAACCATATAGCAGCAATTATAGCAACATAAAATTCACTTACACATGCTTACATCAAAGGACTTCATGTCCCTTAACCAAAAAACTGAAATAGAATAAACCTAAATGAGTTTTAAGTCAAGGGAAAATACCCCAAACAACTAATTAATTACTAGCACTTCCTGTCTTAGAAGAAAAATGCTGATGCTTATTGGTTTCAGCATACAAAATATTGTGTACATGTAGTATATAATGAACAATTTTGCCCTTTCTGAACAAATTTTGGGTGTAACTGTAAATGTGTATTTTGTGGTTTTGGAATAAAATTCATAAATATAAATATTTTCCTCTATGTAGTAAAATAATGCATTCACACTCAATACAACAGTGATTTTACTGTTTAATGGAGTCATTTTTTAAAAAAATTACAAATGTCTGCTACCATAGAAAAATTTCTTTGCTTTTCTTCATTGAGCCTAACACTTTGAACACGAAAGTTCATATTTTTAAAAGACTTGTTCTGATCCTGACAAATTAGTACAATAATAGGTTGACATTTTGTTGTTTTACTTTAGGTCCAATTTAGATTCATTTTCTCTGTTTCTATCTCACTCAAGGCAACTGATCTGTCAATCAAAATTTTAGATTTATAATTTTTTCCTGTAATGAAAGAGGTGTGATTTACATAGTTCTTGCGCAAAAGTAGTTTAAGTGAACTCAATTAATAATTCAAGAATGACTTCTCGAGATTTTTCTTAATATTATATTGGAATTCATTTTAATGAATAAAAAGCCTTTCAAGGATATTTTCAAAGCTGTTCTTTCCAAAGAGAAGACAAAAAGTACACATAGCTATTATTTCTTTTGAGATATCGTCTAAAAATTTTTTAGAATCTCACAGTGGTAATTTCAGGGAGTTTGTCAGTCTTTTGCCTGTACCGTGAGTCAGGGAGGTAGAGGAAGAGAAAGATCTGTCCCCTTTGCCTCTAGCATACAGCAGACAGGAAGTTCGGTATGAGCCGCCACTACAGCGAGTGCCCCACCGCTGCTCTTGCAGGAGTTGCTCCTTTGGATGGCAGGGCCAGGACTGCAGTTAAGGGACTATCACACTTGTCTCAGGCACAAACCTTAAGCAACACCGAGCAATGAAGATAACATTTTATGCAATATTTTTAAAATAAAATTTAATACAAAAAATTGGACAAACTAGTCACATTTTAAAAGACAGGATTCGACCCTGCGCTTGCACAACCGGGCCTCACCCTCCTTCCGAGCTTCTTTCCGCACAGTCAGAATTCCTAGCAGAGGGAAAGTGTGCGCGCATCTGCATGTATATGCCCCATCTTTCTCATTCGAACCGAAACAAGAAATGATTTTCCCTGGGTGCTCCCCCTGTGTGCGGTGAAGAGCCCCGAGATAACTAACGCCTGGCGTTTCCAACCCGCAACCAGAGGGTGACTGCGGGGACGCGGTGTGAGTCGGAACCGTGGCCGCCCCGCCCCGCCCCGCGTGGGGACAGGGGCTGCAGGTGTCCTGGGCAAGAGCCCGCGGGAGGGGTGTGCCGGGCGGGCTCCTGTCCCGCTCTCCTCCCAGACTCGCATTTGCCACCTGCCACCTCCAGAGGCGTGTGTCCGGACACGCCGCCAACCCGCCGCCTCGCGGCCAGGTGCGGCGGCCGCGCAGCCCCGAGAGCCCGGGAAGCTGGCGCGGCGACGCGAGGCGGCGGTCCTCGGAGACGCGGCTGGGGCCGGGGCGGGGCGCGAGGGGGAGTCTGCCGCCGGGAGCAGAGGCTGCGGCTTCTCCCCGCGCGGTGGGGGCGGCCAGTGCGTGAGGGAGACAGCCAGAGAGAGGGGAGCGGAGCACCGAAGACTGGCAGGGGACCGGAGTGAGAGCGGGAGCGACGCGGAGCAGCCCTGCTCTGCTGCTTTCTGGGCGCCGGAGGAAAGTGAGCATGGCCTCAGTCGCCCGAGCCTTCCTCAAGGTGCTGCTGCTTCTCCCGGCGCAGACTTGGAGCCCAGTAGTAGCAGGAAATCCACGTAAGTACAGCAAATGGTTTCAAACTTGCACTAGGCTAACTGGAAAACTTTGTATTTTTATTATTGATAATATTTGCAGTGGGAATGGCGGAGCATGCTCCTGAAAATAAAAAACCTTTTAATGAAAATCTATTGAATTGCAACCTGAAAAATAGAATTTTGATTACAATAGACTTTCCTCTTGTGGGGGAGTCTAAAATATATAATGCATGTTCTAATTTTTTTAATCTATATATTCGAATATTCATGGAGACAGTGAACGTTTTGTAAAATCTGAAAATAACATCTTAATAAAGGATTAGCCTGCAAATGCTGTCATTTATTCCTTTTTTAGGATTTTAGCGTTGTATAGGAATTAAGACTAACAGGGAAATAACTGGCAGACATTACATCATACTGCATCAACTTGGATGTCAGCAGCATACAGTTTTGCTGACCTTGGCAGCTTCAGAGTTAAGGTACTAATTAACTCCCGGGCACTAAAGGGAAAGAGCACCTGTAGGGGAACCTAAATTTAAGATCCCAAAATTAATAAGCTGCCGCAACTACTACGGGAATAACACTTGGACACTCCCCTGACGGGGGGCTGCGTTTCTAAAAGTACAAAGTTCTTGCTTAAAGACAAAACTTAGCCGGTCATTTAGGTATCTTGAAAATTATTTTACGTTATTTAATTTGTCATTGGGTGCTCTGTTTTTCATTTTCCTTGATTTGGTAAACATTTAGGAAGTCTTTATTTCTAGAATGGGCTACGATACTAATATAGTTATGATATTCCAAATAGTTGAGCAGAGCCTAATGTACCCAATTTTATCGTACACAAAAAATATTTTAAATTTTTTTTTGCTTGGATTAAGTCTGTATGAGGCAGATGTCTTCCTTTCTTAATTAATTTAATCCAATCATGAAATTAGAGTTTTTAAAAATATCCTCCTCTCACTAAGATTATTTTTTATTTTTCTTTCATTGCAATCTCTCCACTCTCAGGCTCATCCCTCCCTCCTACCAAAATCCCTTTTGAAATCGGTACAGATAAATACAAGTGACCATATTCAGACATTTAGATTGCTGCAGGACAACCAGGAGTAGCTTTCAGCAGTTTACCTAACATGTCATTATAAAGTTTGTCATAGCTCAGTGTTGTTCTACCCAAAGGCTCAAGCCTGGATCCTTCACACGTTCTGTACTGACGTGGGTGCGGGCAGTGTGCACCGTGGTTCAGTCCTCCTCACTTGATCCTACCCTGTGGGTGCCACTCCTGAAAATGAACTACTGACCCCTTTGGGCAGGTGCTGTACCAAATGTACAGATTCAACTTTAATCTGCTTTTGTGAAAAGGCTTGTAAATAAAACACAGATATTTACCTCAAATAAAAATCCTCGAGTCTAACAGTGGAAACTGCTATTTTGCTTAAATAAATACGTAAATGAGAAATGAACTACTTATATTATAGAAAGCCATACTAAAATAACTCAACAACCAACTGGTAAAATACAACAACAAAGTAAGTCACTAGAGGTCACTCTTACTATTCACTAAACAGGGCATCAGACAGACTTTCCTTGAGGAAAGCAGAGCCATTCCACAGTTGTGATTACTTTTCATGTGCAGGATTAGTTGTATTGATAGTATTTTGCTTGAAACCAATGGAAGGATTAAGAAGCCGACAGAAGTTAAGCTGTTCTCATTTATGGTGAACATTCTTCTTGGAAGAGTAGAGGTCATCTGAGATGATCTATGCAGAACACATATACATGTTCGAAATAGACTTATCACCAAACTTAGCTCTCGCCAGTGGCTGGATAACACTTAAAATTTTTGTGGCTTTTTTTTTCTAGTGTTGTGGGTTTTTTTTTTTTCAGTCTTTTTTTTGATAAGGAAACTTTTAGCATCTTTATATTGAATAAATTTTATTAATTTTAAATTACCTTTTAGATCAAGAAATTCTTCCAGATAAACTATATAACATCTTCAAGAGGGAACCCTCTTGAAGACCAATAAGCAAGTCAATAAGGACGTCTGGAAGTCTCTGTCTCGTGCAGACACCATTACTTGCTCATATTATTTACACCTGGTTTTCAAAAAGCAAATCGGTCATCCACTAAGGGAGCCTGTCGATGATGGCTCGCATTCAGAGAGGGCATGGGAGGAGCTCTCTAAACATTCAATATTTTAGGGAGTATATATATTTTGCTTGAATGTTAGTTGACCTGACAAATAAATGGGAAAATTTTATGTTAGGAGAATTCTGCTTGAGGGAAAATAATTTTCTTAACTTCAATGCTCATAGATTTGCTCTTTTGTTTGTTTTGGCTACTTTGAATTATCCTCATACTCTCCATCCTTGTGAAGATGAAATATCTAGAATGGACTGCACTTTTTGCATTTTATGATAGTCACTGCTAATGTAAAAGCAATAAACAAGTCACCTGTTTTTCCCTCTGAACTATTCAGTGAACATGGGTGTAACATTGTGGGGACAGATCCTCTGAGCCTTGTATTTTCTTTATGTTGTTTTATCTGTTGTTGATTTCTTCACTTATTACCAAAGGACAGGAGTAAAGACTTGCAAACATCTCTGTATGTTACAATCATTCTTGTGACTCTACCATTTCTTTCTGAACACCAAGACACTGTGGGGTGCGGGAAGGGGAGCAGGGAGGATTTCACTTCCGTTGTACCTTGGGTTAATCAATATCAGTGCCTAGTAAAAAGAATCTGATTAGTCATAACTTCTTTTCCTGTTCTATCACTTTGTCTCCCTAAGAGTGACTGAAAGGTCACTTACTGCTCTCATCCAGTGCCTGAAAACAATAGGAAGAATAAAGAGAATGATTCAGCTGTGGGCACTGATCCCAGAGACAAATGATCAAATGTCTGGGTGGATTTCTCAGAAATGCCTGTAATTGATAAAGTGCTGAGTAATAGCCTTTGATGTAACTTTTCAGTGGATTAATTTATTCATTGCTTCACTAAAAACTCTTTTAATTGTTTCATTTTTTTTCCCCCCTAAATGGTTATATTTTTCAAGCTCACTAGCCAGGCCCGGGGAAAGAAGTATAAATCTACCATACAGTGTGTGGGTTAGTTAGGAAACCATTTGTGATGTGAAATGTGTCAGGAAAAATATCTCCCAGAGTATAGGGATAATTACTTTAGCAGATGTTCAATTTGGACCTTTTAGTAATACCATTTAAAAAAAGAATCTGTAGATAAGTAACAGACTCCTAATTTTAGTGTCAAATGGTACTCCATAAAACATGGAGTTCAGATGCCTTTATTCACTTCCTCCAAATTTTATATAACAAACTTTGTAGAGCGTAAGTAGCCCATGGAAATGATAATCAATTCCAACAAACTGATTTGATCTTGAGAAAAAAAATCAAATTACTTGTTATTCCTCTTCCCTTCTCTTCTTGAGAAGTTCAGTCCAAAGCCATTGCCTAGCAGGCAGCCATCTGTGCCGGTTAGTGTGGAGGCCCAGGGGCACAGCACAGCTTTCAGAAGCCTAGCGGGGTAAGGAAAGCATCCACAGAGTGGCAAGGGTGGGGACACAGAGGGATAGGAGAGGGTGCTGATGGTGACTCATATACCGAGTTGTCAGAGGTTGAGTGGGGTGAGGAGGACGACATTCCAGATGGAAGGAAACTAAGAAAGCATGGCAGCTAAATGCTATTCTGGATTAAATGTTTATGTGATAAAGGGCTTTATTGGAATTGTCGAACTTGAACAAGGTTGAGGATTAAAAGTTGGAGCTCAATCCAAGACATTGTGACGGTCACATTATGATTCATGTAGGAGAATATCTTTGCTGGAGGAAATGCACGTTGAGGTATCAGGGGCAATGTAGCATATTAGCATAGTTCTTCCACCTTTTCTATAAATTTGAGATTGTTTCAAAATTGTTTCTTTTTAAAAATTATTAAAAATTGTGTTTAATAAAAGCATGTACCAATAGAAAATCTCAAGTAAACTTAAATTGATGCTTTTTACCTAAGACATATAGATTGAAAATAAAAACTTTAAAAAAATTAAATAGTTAGTGAGAAATAACTGTCCATTTCTTTATGACTCTAAATACAATTAGCCTGAGTTTCTGAATGACAAAGATGCAATTGACATTGGGATTGTTTCCCATCCTCTTTTTGGAAATTTACTGGCTGTGACTTCTACATCAGACATTTTCAAAGTACTTTCTAAAGCTTGGATATCTGAATGAACCAACAGTCAGCTGCTGTTCTAGAATGGGCTTCCCACTTTTGATAAGACTTTTCACCAAAGGGTTGGTTGCCCTTTGGCCCAGTTGCTCTGTGTTATTACAGCATTTGCAAAAGCTTGATCGCATATGACCATAAACATGTCAAATCTACTATGTTACTGCATAAAAATATTCTTTTCTACTTGACATATAAAGCATAGAATTGTTTGTTTGAAATGTCTTTTGTAAAATATTTCCTATATCTGCTAAACATGATGTGATATTATATAAAAGAAATATGTGGAATTCATTACTTACTGTCATAGCCTTAACTGGCCTAAAGTAAATCCAGTTTTCTAAAGAATGGAGCATATGCTTAGTTTGGTTAAAATTTTATGACTAAGCTACTACTCTGGTAATAAAAATAGAAAAATATCATAAAGGAGGGGGTGAAAATGATCTTGTTTATGTTCCAATTAGTGAGCATTTTTGTTGTAATAAATGGAGAATGACTGAAGTCTCAAAACATTTGAGATTTTAAAATGGTTTTAACATTGTAACTATAAGATTATAATTTAAGTAGTATACCTAGTAAATTAGAGAGATAAAAAGAATTCTTAAGAATTAAATTACTAAGTGGTCTAATATATATTACTTGGGCTATAGCTCTAATTACTTTTTATTAAGTACAATTTCATTTCTTGAGCATGTGAAAACAAAGATATTATATGCTTCTAATTCACAGACGTGTTGGTGTCTCATTGGCAATCAAGACCTTAAGAGAATTTTAGGTTAAAATTAACATATTGAGTTATGTCTTCCAAAGTTTTATGTATAATATTCTATTTTTTTTCAGGAAATATATAACTTGCAGTTCTTTGACTTAACTTGTTCTGTAGTTACATCCCATGGAAAAAAGTTTCGTGAACGTCGTTGTTTCTCATGCCAATGTAGAGTTAGGGAGATCATGTACATATTGGGAACCTTTTAGAAGGCTTGAACTTGGTAGCTCAAATCTCCCATGACCTTGAGCTTGAACTCTCTGGCCTGTTCAAGAGATCTCCTCACTGTCCTTTCTGGGATCTCCTCACTCTCCCTTTTCCTCACAGCCCTTTCAATGTAAACCCAATGTTTATGGAATTCCAGACCCAAATGGAAGGATTTCTTTGGAAACTGAGCAAACAATTGCATTACTCTTTGACTTAGTGGAGTGATTTGATTTAAAATACTACCTGTCACATTTAATATCTATTAAATCAGAACTACTGCCAGTATAGACAGATAATTTGTTTCGGTTTTTAAATCTACCAGCCCTCAGTCAAGCTGGTATACTTTAAGTTGAATTGGTGTTTTAGGGACAGTTAAATTGTTGGGATGCCTAGATAAACAGCCACATTTTTGTATGAGTGTGTATTTGTCTGGGATGTGGGTCGGAAAGAAATTGTAGGGGAATTAAAAAAACACTGTCTCAATGTTGCATATTGGATTAAGTGAAATAAAAGAACTAGGTGGGTTTGTGTTTGCTACCATTGGTAGCAGAGAATATTTGCAGCTTACGCTTATAACAAAGTGAGGGATTAAAAACACAGTATTATGCCTAGTCCGATACAGTTCACCATCCTCCACCACACACGCGCACACGCACACCCTCACACTGTAGAAGGGGAGTGCCCTTTCAGACATCCTGTCTTTAACACAGCTTCTGACAGGTCCCCGTAGTCTAGTCTTTTTTAACACAGCAGTGAAGATAAGGAATGGGGAAAAGGCTTTGATTTAAAGATCACTAGATATAATAGATTCCTAGCTTAATTGTGAAGATAAATCCATTAGTAACACAGATACAAAGAGAAAAGTATCTTAAGCAAAACCTCTATCATGGCAGATAACCTTTTAAGGATTGTCCGATTTAGGTCTTGAATTTTAGATGATTGTTTTGATTTTTAGATATCTCTGTAACAGCAATACTATTTAAATCCTTGATGATTCTCAACTTTAAGGACTTGTGATAGAACTTCACATTTGCTATAATTAAGATATTTATGATTTTATTAAGAAGATTGGTAGAGAAAGTAATACAACATCAAATGGGAAAACAAATGTCTGTGTAACATTATAAAAGCTGTTCAAATAGGCTGTCTTGTTCCATGTGTATATGATTGTTGTGCTAATTTGAATTGTTGTACAGCACTAGGAGAAAGTCCATAGTTATGGTAGGAAACCCCCTATAAGCCTATGAAATTTTACAGCATTTCCTGTCACAGAACCTAAAATTTGTAAATGTTAGGAAAAGTTTGGATTCCCCAATAGGAAAAGATGTCACTTATCTTTAAGAAGGCAATTCATTTATCTCTTTCTGTTGTCCTTGTCCATTAACAATTAAGGGAACCCAAATAATCTTTTAAAATTGTAATACAACCGTCGGGCCAGGTGGCTCACGCCTGTAATCCTAGCTCTCTGGGAGGCCGAGGCGGGCGGATTGTTTGAGCTCAGGAGTTTGAAACCAGCCTGAGCAAGAGCGAGACCCTGTCTCTACTAAAAATAGAAAGAAATTAATCAGACAACTAAAA
>CAUYRB010107172.1:0-54782 GCA_963574695.1 Propithecus perrieri | reverse complement strand
CTCACAGCAACCTCAAACTCCTGTGCTCAAGCGATCCTCCTGCCTCAGCCTCCCGAGTATCTGGGACTACAGACATGCGCCACCATGCCCGGCTAATTTTTTCTACATATTTTTAGTTGTCCGATTAATTTTTTTCTATTTTTAGTAGAGACGGGGTCTCGCTCTTGCTCAGGCTGGTTTCGAACTCCTGAGCTCAAACAATCCCCCGCCTCGGCCTCCCAGAGTGCTAGGATTACAGGCATGAACCACCGCGCCCGGCCGTAGCCAACATTTTTTAACCCTCAAAACATCCCTTTGTTGTATGTGCTATTATTTTTATCTTCACTAACGGATAAGAAAATTGAAGCAAAAGAGATTAAGTAACTTGCTCAAGGTTACACTTGCCAAGGAGCCAGAATTAGATCTCAGGCACTACCAGTCATAATACTAGACTCATAAGAACTGAGGAGTACGGACTGTCTTACCACATAATAGGGACTTGATAATAACTTGTATAAATAAATTAAATAAAGAAACTGAGGTTCACTGAAGAGAAAGGGAAGGGAAGGGGAGGGCAATGAAGGAAGGAAGGGGAAGGGAGGGAGGAAGGGAGGGAAACTAGCCAAAAGTCACTCTATCTCTTCAAGTACAAACTAATGTCAGATTTTCTCCAACAAATATTATGCCACAAAGTCAGATTTAGGTCTGGCCATATGGATGAGCCTATAAACATTCTAAATGGTGATATTAAAGATGCTGTCTATAGAATGGAGGCAAATAGGGCTAGTAAGGCAAATATTCAGGCCAATTCTTCATAGGATGCCATGCTTGCAGAAAGGGCTGGGAGAACCCAGGAAGGCAAGTTACGTCTTCACGGCGGGCAAACATGAACACATATATACCTCTCTTCATTTTCTTTTAATTTTTTTCTTTTTTATTCCAAAGTTTTTGGTAAATCAATTTATTTGTGTTTTATTTGGAAATAATTTCAAATATACAGAAAATTTGCAAGAATAATACTAGTACGAAGAACACCCAATACCTAGAGTTACATATTGTTAACATTTTACATAATTTGTTTTATCATGTGCACTTCAATGTGTATTTCCTAAGAGCCAGGATAATCTCTTATGTAACCAGAAATAGTTATCAATTATATTAAATATGATAACACTTTAATCTTTCAACCATATTTCCATGTTTTTGATTAACCAATAAATGTTTTTATGATATTTTTTCCTCCAGTACAGGATCAAGTCTAGGATGATATTGTATTTAATACTTAATTATCATGGCTTTTTAGTCATCTTTAATTATGAACATTTTCTCAGCTCTTTTTGGTCTTTTATGACATTGACACTTTTTAACAATAATATGTCCTACCCTTTTAAAAGTAAAATATTTTTAATTTTTGGATATGTTTTATGTTTCCTTGTGAATAGATTCAGGTTATACATTCCAAGCTTGAACACTACATTGGTGATATTGTGAACCGGTCAGGATATCACTTCTGGAGGTACACAATAACCATCTACCCTTCATTGATCAGGCAGTCAAGCAAGATATTGTCTAATTTCTCCATGGTGTAGTTCCTATTTTTTTCCCTTTCTATCTATAAGCAACCTGAGGAGAAATAGTTTAAAATAGTTTAAATAGCCTACTCCTCATCCAAACTTCCCTTTAGATTTAAGATCAATTAATGATTATTTTCTAGTCTAATATTTACTATGATGACTAGAAAGTAATGATTTTCCAAGTCTAGCACTCTGCCTATATTTACCAGTTTACACTTAGCATTCTACTCTAAGCAACATTCCTGCCTTCTCTCCTGTATGTGCATGTATGTGTGTGTACATACATATGTACACATGCGCACTCATACACATACATACTTCCATATATACATATATATATACCCTCTCTCTCACACACACACACACACACACACACACACACACACATATATATATATATAATCAGTTTTCACTCACGGATTTCTATTTTTTCCCAAAGGTTTATAACTGATTACTGTACTTAATTATATTGCTGCTCAAACAGTCCCAAATTTGGCCAATGGGAAACCCTTCAGGATGGATCCTGTATCGTTGTGATATGCTCCCATGATCTAAAACAATTTTTTTAGCTCTTTCTTTCTTTTTCTCTTTCTTTCTAGTGTCATTTTGCTATATAGAAGTTGCTTAATAAACCAAATATATTGTGCAATGGTGTCATCTTCTCAGACTGGGCCAGGGGCCATGAAGCCTGGGATCTAGTTTGTGTTGCATATAGTGAACCCAGCTGTGTTAGTCAGACTCCTCCAAACAGCAGATGCCATGACAGGATTAAACATACAGTGACCATCTTAGGGGAAAGGATTATGCAATTGGAAGGATGAGGGAGCTGGAGAAAGCTGGGAAAGCATCAGATTGAAGTACAAGTCTGAGCTTGAGTGTATAAGAGCAGGAGTGAAATTTGGCAGAAAGTGTCTTAGACTTCCTGTGCAGGCTAAAGGAGGCTCAGCAAATCCTTTGGGGAGTCCTTGAGCCAAAGTAGGTCATCAGATAGGAGATGCGTTTCCCAGAAATAGTAGCCCTACTATACTTAGTCACTGGCTAGGAACAGCCCAATGAGGCATAATCTCAGCACAAAAACAGACACTCCAAAGCACAGCAGCTGGAGGCCTCAGTCTGTTATGCTTCTTCCTCCCTATTGTAGGAAGTCTTGGCACATTCTAACTGCTGTCTCAGTCGCACCTGACTTTTCTGAATACTTGTTCCCACTATCAGACAAGTCTAATCACACTGCTTCCTTCTTCATAAATAGGTTTGAAAAATAAAATCGTGTGGATGAAAGCACTTTGTAAAAGTCAAAACTCTATACCAATCTAGATTTTTTGTTCCAATTATTGTTAGGTGTATCACAAAAACTCAGTTGATATCAAGAACTACAGGAAAAAAAGCAATATCTACCATGTAGTATCTACATTTGACCATTTGCTGGTGCATAAGTTTAACCAGAAGACTTACTGAGGAAAAGGTATTTATGAAAGACCTAAGCATAAGTAGAATTCAATAAGCCAAGGAGGAAGGTAAGAACAGAGGAGAGTTCTCTGCAGAAGAATCTGCGTGTGCAAAGGGCCGGGAGACAAGAGCAAGTGTAGGATGTTCAGGAAACTAGCAAAAAATCACGGTGGAGATTGGAGGTGGGCAAAACAAAGTCTGTAAGGTGAAGGGCTTTGAAATTAGGGCAAAAGGATTTCTAATACTAGCCCATATTCAAGTATTAACACATAGCAGATATTAAGTAATTGTTGAAGAATGGGTGTTATTTTTGTCATGCTTTCTTGTTTTTGGAGGTTCCTACTATCTTTCTTCCAATGCCTTCTTTGCAAAGAAAAGTGTGTATGTTACACAGAAACATTTCTTAGTTCTTCCTGAAAGAGAATATTACATATGACATTCTCCAAAATGGCATAACTCTCACAAGATCTTTAAAGTTAGAATCATAACTTGAGATTAGTATTGACTTCCAATAAATTGAGTGGATTTTCTAAATTAGCAAGTTTTAATTTTCTCATGGTGGTGTCAATCTCAATTCCCTGTTAATTAAAAGAGTCTATGAAAAGAGTCCAAGATACTGTTTAGTTGAGACTGCATGATCAGAGATTGGAGCACACAGACACACACATGAACTCTTTCCAAAGCATTTGTTTGAAGTGGTCCAAAAAGATTCACAAGCTACAACTTAGATCAAAGAAAAATTAGAGGTAATCCTCAAGTCAAGCTGAATTCTCCATGTGTATTTGTGGCAATTTGTATGTTTGAGGTTTGAGGAGACGTGAAAAATCAAGCAAGAAGGAAATTGTGAAATCTAAAGATGTTTATTGACAGAGCTTATTTCAATTTTCCCATGCCAGAGAAATGAAAAGATTTCCTCTGATTTTCTATAAATTTGATTCACTCCCAAGAGGACAGCTGATAATCCCCACAGACAGGAGGAATTACTGACTCAAATAGACATACATAGACATGGGGACAAGGTTCTTTTTCTAGCTCTGTGAATGGTTGGTATATCTGGCTGACATTGTCCGTTTTTAAATTTTGCCCTTTGGTTTTTTACATTAATTGATTCCCTGTGTTCCATCTTCCCTGATCCACCTCTGTTCTAATGAAGGGACAGTATAGAGGGCTAAGACTTGTCCTCTATGAGACTTGTGCCATATGTTAAGCATCAAATGAACATTTTAAAGATCAGCCAATTGCCTGTATGTTGAGCCATTTTATTTCAAGCACATGTTTTTAATCAGCTAAACAGAGACAGATCTGACCATAGGTTATAGTGGAAGTGGCAGCTGTAACAGTAGAAGTGTTGCATAGCAATGAAAAAAAAGCACCACATGGAAAGAGAAACAAGAACTGTCCAATATGGGGCAACTCAGCAGAGTGAGATAAGTTTATCCCTCACCAGGAGTAAGCTCTGATCAGGACTCATTCCTACAGTACTGGGCTTGAGAGGCAGAAAGACAGGTCTGAGTACAGACCTCAGCTTTGCCACTTCCTAGTTTTGTAGCTTTGTGCAAGATGTTTACTTAATATTTTTAAGCTATGGTGGTCTCATCTTTAAAATGTAGAGAATGATACTTCAGATTTATCTGAGAATTCAATAAGATAACAAATATAAAATATAGTATGCTAGACCTCTATTATATGGCAAGTATTATAATTTATTATTGTAACTATTATTGTTATAATTATTAATACTATTAGTTATAGAATCATCATCATTTGATAGGTCTTAGCGAATAGCTAATAGCTGGCCCCACTTAGTTCAGTTAATTTACCTTAAAATTATCTGAATGTGTAACCCAAACCATGGCATAAACAGTTGCAGTTTATTATCAGGAAATATATATACACATATATATTTGCAAGATATATATAGATATTTGTAGTATAGATATTTTTGTAGGATATGTATTTTATATACTATATATATTTGTAGGATATATATTTATATGTATCGTGGTAGGATATAATATATATATATTTGTAGGATATAATGATCAAGAGAGGTGAATAAATAAAATACATTACAATGAAATTTTGAAATGTGAACACTTAGGAAATCATAGGAAATGGAGTAATTAACTTTGCCTGGTATAATATAAAAGAAACCCTAACTATAGAGGTAACATTCAAATTCAAGGTATCAGTAACTTTTTTTTGATTTGAGTGTATCATGGGGGTACAGATGTTTAGGTTATGTATGTTGCCCTTGTCCCCCCTCTCCCCCAAGCCTGAGCTACAAGCGTGTCCATCCCCCAATGGTACGCATTGCACTCTTTGCGTATGCATATACCCGTCCCCTCCTGCCCCCGCCCTCCTCCCCCATGCCCGACATCCAATAAATGTTATTCTTATATGTGCACTTATGTGTTGATCAGTTAATACCAATTTGATGGTGAGTACATGTGGTGCTTATTTTTTCATTCTTGGGATACTTAGTAGAATGGGTTCCAGCTCTTTCCAGGAGAATACAAGAGATACAAGAGAATAAAGCTGAATAGTACTCCATCGTATACATATGCCACATTTTATTAATCCACTGATGTATTGATGGCCACTTGGGTTGTTTCCACATCTTTGCAATTGTGAATTGTGCTGCTATAAACATTCGGGTGCAGGTGTCTTTTTCACAGAGCAACTTTTGTTCTCTTGGGTAGATGCCCAGTAATGGGATTGCTGGATTGAATGGTACTTCTACTTGTATCTCTTTAAGGTATCTCCATATTGCTTTCCACAGAGGTTGCACTAGCCTTTTTTTAAGGTGCTGATCCCATTCATGGTACAATCACTTCCTATAGACCCCAATTTTCAATGCTGTTGCATTAGGGATTGTTTCAATGTCAATTTTGGAGGGCACACCAACATTCAAACCATAGCACCCTGTGCCTGTGTTTGGCTCTGAATAGTACTTGACATAATGGTGAGTACGTCATTTCACTATTACTATCACAACTGCATTACAGAGGAGAAAACAGTGGAAAATAAAATGCAAGTTGAAAAACAAAGTAAGTATTATTTGCTGTGCATCCTGTGAATAATGATTCCTTCTATTCTGAGACTAGAACAGCTTTTGGACTCCAGTAATATAAACAATGACTCACTCAAAGAGGATTTGCCCATTTTCATAAATGTTTCCTGTGGGCACAAAAGGAGAGACAAAGAGAAATGTATAGAACTCACCCAGAACCAGGAAGGAACATGCCCCAGGTCTTCCTTTTATAGGTGTAGCTGGATATGGTGCTCTACTCTGTTGCCCACTTTGATCAGTCCCACAGAAAGAGCAACACGTGTTTCCCTGCCTATTTTGTCCCCTTTCCTCATTACCTTCTCTCCAAGTGTGGTGGAGGTCTTGCGCTAATACTGCTTCAGACGTATGCTAACAGTGGTAAACGATGATAGGAAGAGGAAGTTGTCCCCCTGCAACTCCATTTATGAGAAAAATGTAAGGTTACAGTACTAGTGGGATTTGCTAGCTTGAATTCAAGGGCCAGCAGCATAAAATAGAAACTGCGTGGTGGGCATATTGTACATGCAGCAGCAGGCTAAAGCTGGGGCACTGGAAGGGATGAAGTGGAAAAATAGGAAAACGAGATCAAGGGAGGACCGTTAGGACCTGGGGACAAGGACTCTTATAGAGGAAAGGTGATACCAGGGAATCCTTTTGCACCTTACCCTGGACTCAAGTGCATTCCTGGTCCTTTTAAGTGATGGTCTGAGTCTGTATACTTTTATTGTCAGAAGTCACCAGCTATACTGACAAAATAACATGAAATGTCTGTCAGCGCCTCGATCTGGAGTCCTAGTCAGTGTCATTTTTCCACATTCTGCATTCTTTTGTAGGTACTGTTACTGGCATTGCTGTTTGGGGGCCTCTGCTCACTGAAGCTAATAGCCTCGTCTCCTTTTTTTTTTCGTTGAAATTTAGGTCATCTGAAATGAATTCCTACAAATTTCCTACTCTCTACTCAGAGTTTTTCTATATCCTTACTGCCTCCCCCATCCCACCTCGGCCATTTTTACATTGGCCTCTCTAGCAAAATTCCTTAAATCACCACCACCTCAGTAGTCTCATCACTGTTACCAGTACGCATATTTTCGAAAGGTTGATTTTCTCTGATCCCCTAGACTGGATTGGATTTCCTAAAAGATTTTTGTTTTGTTTTTGTTTTCTTGTGGCAAACTGTAATTTTCAGGTTATACTCATCTCTATGATAATGAATTTTTCAGGAAGCTGCCTTTTTCCCGGTGTAGTCCCAGCATTTAGCACAACGCTAGCACATAGTAGCTGCATAATTAATATTTGTAGATGCATGAATATTTTTTCAAAATAGTACATGAAAAGATATTTTTAAAAATTATTCATAGTCCCTTCCACTGAGACATATTTATGCAGAATTGTGTTAAATTTTTCTCAAAAACATAATAAATGCTAATTGATGAAAATATAAATAAAAATAAAAGATATGACACTTAAATCCCTCTAATTCTGACATGCAAAAAATTCCTATATTAATTAAGTCTTAGTAAAATTTTAAGATCCGATGACCTCTAAAAGTAATCATACCTTAATGCTCATGGGTTTACAGATCAACTGGGCAATACTTCTGATTTGAGCTGGGCTTGGCTGATCTCAGCTGGGCTCATTTTTGCCTCTGTCATTAGCTAGTGGGGCATTTGGGGTCAGGTGGGGGCTTCCTATAATCTAGCTGGTCTAGGACAGTCTCGGTCTAAGTGACTTGTCTCTGTTCTACATGGCCTCTCATCCTCCAGCAGGCTAACCTAGGTTTATTTTTCTCATGGCAGAAGTAGGATTTCAGGAGAGAAAAGAAAGCCTTTTTTGAGGTCTAGGCTTGGAACTGGCATAATGTCAATTTTACTGAATTCTGTTGATCAAAGCACATTCCAAAGAGCAAAAAATCAACTCTACTTCTTGATGGTAGAAGCTCCAGAACCACATTGCAAAGGGAAGAGTAGAAAATTTGGACCATTTTTATAATCGATATGCTGCAACTTCTTTAAATTTATATATAGAGATGTATATATTATGTATAGAGATTACTTTTACAATGTAAATCTAATAGAAAGTTATAAAAATTTATGTACATTAAATATATGCCTATATATGTATTTATATATGAAATATGTTATCATTATATAAAATATAAATGTATAACAATATGATGAATAGTAAATATTACGTATAATATGATTATTATAGTTGTATAAATGACATAATTTACAAACTAAGATTATAGAACTTATATTCTGAATTTATTTTTTTAAAAGCTGTTTGAAATATTATTCTAGGAGTGCAAAATATCTAGTTGCGTGTATGAACTTGTAATATTTTTAACAGTATATAAACCATTTTTACTTATTTTATTCATTTTTTAAACATGTTCCCTCTGCTTTAATTCTACATTATAATAATAAAAAAGCACTGAGCAATAAAGTCTCTTCAAAGTAGAATAAAATAATTTTGTAACAGTGATAAAAACTAATGCAATTATCAGAAATACTTTTAGAAAAATATAAAATATTAAATAAAGAGTTCATGAGTTATCTCAAACAATAATAAAATTTAAATCATGCTAAGTGATTCTGGGAAAAAATGAGGAATGAAGTGCAATGTTCTCGTCTATTCTTGTCTTGCACTGGAAAGAACTATACCTGATATCTTTGGCATATAGTCTATGGCTCTGCAATTCTACTCTAAAGTATATAGCCCAGAGAAGCTCTTATGTATATGCCATACAGATATACAAGATGTCACAATGGCATCATTATAATAACAACAAAGCTGGAAACATTCAAAGTGCCCATCAACAAGAGCATAGATAAATAAATAAATATATTGTGGTATATTCATAAAATGAAATAGTCTTTAGCAGTGAAGACTAATGAACTCCATCCGTAGTTCAGAACAAGGAGTCTGAAGCCAGCCTGCCTCGGTTCATACACAGCTCTAGCTCTTGAAGCATGTGTGGCCATGAGTAAGATGCTTAACCACTCCTGTCACATTTTCCTCATGCCCAGTGGGAATCATAATAGTACCTACCTCGTTGTTTCTTGTAAGCATTATATGTAAATATGTGCAAATCACTTACAAGTGTCTGAGAGTACTTGACACATAGCTCTAAAATACCGCCTATCATTTTAGTAAGTTTTTGTTTGTTTGGGTTTTTTTATTTATTTTTGATGCTGATGAAACATTTTCTCCTTATGAATCAAAGCATTTCCAGATTGGGTCATTTTTATCAGTAACACTATTGAGTAAGATTGCTTCCACCTTGGGCCTTGGTAATGACTCTTTCTTCTGCCTAGAATGCCCTTCTCCTTTATTGACATAGTTCTTCACATCTTTTCTCAAACTTCACCTTCTCATTGAAGCCTACGCTGACCATGTGGTTAGAACGGCAAATCTAGTCTTCCCCACTGGTGGTTCTCTTTTCACTTCCTCTGCTCAATTTTCATGGCCCCTATCATCTTCAGGCATACCGCATCCTCAGTTTCACTGCTTGGTCCTCCTCATAGAGTCACTTTCCTCATGGGCTGGGAATTGTGTTTATTTTGTTTACATTTTGGTACCAAGCACTCAGAACAGGCCTGGCACCTAGCAGGCAGTGAACCACTTGTTGAATGAATGAAGGAAAGAACAGGTTAGAATATTTACCTAATCACTAACCGACTTACAACCTTGGGAAATTCACTTAACCTTTCTGAGTCTCAGTATTCTTATACGTATTTTGAAGATAATAACACCTGCTTTGGAGGTTTTCTTTGTCATAATCCAAGGTGACAATCTATAAAATACGGAGTATAGTTCTGACACATAGATTGGGATCAGAAAAGACTAGCTGTTCTTCTTTTCTTTCCCTTCTTTTCTCACTGTTATTATCACCCTCAGTTTCCATTAAAATGATTGAGTTGCTCACTAAATCTTTAATGAACTGTTGAATAATACAAGTAATAAAGCAATTAAAATCTCAAGAATGGCATGAATTAAGTGTTATAAATGTTGAGAAGAAGGATATGTTGTAAGGGATGAAGGCAGGGAAGGTCCCATAAGGGAGATGGAACCTGACCAAGCTCAGAGAGCTGCCTGCAGGCCTGGGCTCTGCCAACCGTCAGTTGGATACCTTCAGAGTACTTAGCTTCCTCAACATTTGGCTACTCATGTGGAAATCGGGATGATAACATCTTCTTTTCAAGTTTGAATTAGGATTATCATGAGATCATTTTTGTTAAAGTATCTGGTTGGTATTGCCTCATAGTAAAACTTCAAAAAAGGTATTCAGATTTCAGGGGACATTTGATTTTTACCAAGATGATAAAGATCAACATTTGGAGACGGGATAGGGAAAGACAAAGGTGCAATGAGGTCAAAACATAGATGGAGATATTTTGGAGTCATCAGTTTAGCTTTTATAGGAAACCGTAAGAATTTTTGAGAATAAAATCATTGACTTCAGTTAGAATATGAGGGGTCTTTATTTCTGTGTAAAATGTTTGGAATTATTCCATGGTCAGTGGCAAACCTTACGAGTATTTTGAGTATAGGATTAGCACAACGGGAACCGAGCTTTAGTGAGGTTGACTAAGATGACAGCAAGTATGCATGCTCGATTGGAAGAGAAGGCACTTTAGGCATTGAGACCAATTCCTACCGGGTGCCTGGTGCTTAACCAATATTTGCTGAATTAATTGAATATTAAAGAATGTATTTGCATTTTGTTAGGTGCACTATTCACCATTCTAATTAGTGTCTAGAGACATCATGTACATGATAATGCTTTGCTTACTCTTTCCATCTCTAATGCATATAAAGGGAATGAAGAAAATGGACATTTCCAGTGACTCTCAGGATTGACATACCGTCTCCTTTTTGCCTCATTTGAAATGCAGAGATTGAAAGTCAAATTTAAAGGATAGAGAAGATTGCATTAACTCATTACATAAAACGTCCCTTGAGGCCGAAGGTATGATGGGATGTAAATAACCATTTGTCAGCAATACGGGACTAACTACCTTAAATCTTTCCCCTTTTTTTGCCTAAACAAAATGATGGCTTTTGCAAAACTGAGCAGGCTTCTTGTGTGAAGTGATCTTTTGTTGACACTTGTGCCCTAGTGGAACTGGCATCCCAATTTGTGAGTGGGCACTCAGCCAACTTGCAAATGGGCATGAGCACAGGCAGCCAGTCTTTGCGGCTGACATGCATTGATTATGCAGGATGTCAGGCTAGTAAAGTTGAAATGGCCGTCTGTCCTCAGCTTCTGTGCTGGCCACTGAGGGGATGGGCTGTCATGAGTCCAGCTTTCAGCTCAATTAATTCCAAAAAATAAAAATTAGCTTCTGTAGTAAATTGCAGCAAATTAATATGCCTGGAAAATCAGAATAGGTATTCCTCTGAAAGGAAAAAAAAAAACAAAACAGTCTTTCTTTCTCTTTATAGCTGTATCTGTACAAAACAAAAGCAAAGCTCTATAATAAAAAAATCACCCACAGCCCTAATTTTGTTTTTAACTCTTTCTCCCTCTAGAATAATACCAGGAAATGACTGAATTTTACCCATATTTGCCAAGAAAACACTGAAGTCTAGGACAGCACCGTTTCTAAGCCTTCTAATATTCTCGTTTATTTTTTTAATTAGAAGAAATAATTTAAAAACATAGATCAAAATCTATGTTGTCAATGCATTAAGTCAAGCTTTCCATTTCTGGTGGTTCCTGGAGTGGCTCTCAAATTTTGGATCTTTTTGGGTACTTTCTAAGGAACTTAACAGATTGATCTTATTTACACATTTCAGATGAATGGCGATGGCCTCTGGGGTTTGGTGGATGACTCTAATCAGACTGTAAACTCCCAAAGCGCAGCGTCTCTCCCTTGTTCATGGGCACATCTCTGGTCTCTAGCACCAAGCCCAGCATATACCAGGTGCTCAGTAAATATTTTTTAAACCAATGAATAAAACTCCTTATGTATTATAGGGTCTGTTTGGAGGGGCTCAGGGAACATAGCAGAAGGGAAGGTGAAGAGAAGTGTATGCACTGAACTATTAAAATGCACCAAGTGCTAGGCTTTCTATATGTACATAAGTATTCCTTACCCATCTTTTAATTAACAGCTCAGATGTCACTGTCTACGTTCAGCAAAACTTTCTGATCACTCTGGTCCCTCTTTTATGTTTCCATCTGCTTCTCTCACAGCTCCTATGAATCACAATGTATAATAATTGCTTGTTTATGAGTTATATCCCCACCCCCCCGCCACTGGACTGTAAAACTCATGAGGATAAAGTGTCTTTCTTTTTCACTATTGAAGACCTGGGCCCTAACATGTTGCCTACATCTTAATCACATCTCTCCAGTGGGTTGTTTGGTTTCTTTACCATGTTTCCACGAGGTAAGCATTAAAATTCAGCTAAGAAAAGTTAAGTTCAGATAGGTAAAATCTCTTATGAAAGTCAAGGAGCTTATAAATGGCACAACCTGAATTAATACCCAAATCAAGCCCCAAAGTCTGTTTTTTCTTCTATGCAACGTTGCTGTGCTACTCTATTGCATCGATGATTTGGTTCCTAGAGCCCGTGACAAGTTCATGTGATGAGAAAAATATCACTGGAGATATGTTCGGGGACGCCCAGGAATCTGCACCTGAGATAGTCTTCCAGTCTTATGCTGACCGTTTCCAATGTGGTGATGTTGATCCTGTCCCTTGCAACTGCATCCCCAAAGCTTTATGTTTATTTTCAATATTTCATTTATTAAAATAAATTCAGTGTCTGGACATCTGGGTATATAGGCAAACAATAAGATATGATACATTTCAATTTCAACATGAGCCAGAGGGACTCTCTATCAAATTAGGCAAAAGCCTGCCTGGAAAGAAGGGATAAATTTTTACCAAGAGAATATATTTAAAACAGATGGAATTGGGAAATAGGTACAAGTACAAATCATGCATACAGTACCTCTGCTGCCTCTAACTGTGTTGTGGAAGCTCAAACTACAGATTCCTAAAGCCAATCTTAAGACAAAATGAAAGAACAGTGGGCAAACATCCTTAGGGTAAGTTTAAGTTCATCAGTTAGGTCTTTCTTTAGTGCTCCCTGTTGAACAGTTAGGGTCTTGGACACAGAAACAAAAGTTTCAAAATCTGTTTATTAGCCAAATAAGAAAAGAAGATAGAGGAATAGCGACCGAGAAATAGAACGCCCTCCAGCTGATATTCCTCAGAGTTACTGTCTTCAGTAAGATTGAAGAAAAGGCAAGGAAAAATTTAAATTTATATCTCTTGCATGGAAGCCATGACATTTTTAGAAAAGTCTTCAAAGATACTTTATATGAAAATGCTTCAATAGGAAAAAAAAACTGAAAAAATATATTGCTAAGAACAGCATAGTGATAAATAAGTCAAAAATTGCATAAACACTAACTTTGATTAATGAAACATCAAATCATATACTCGTAAATGTTATTCAAACACTTTTGCCTTTTTTAATCTCTCATGTTCTTCCACATTCTTATATACTCTTAACTATTTTCACTATGTTTGATTGGTAGTCAAACTTTTCAATTTTATATCATCTTGAAATAAACACAGCTTAGAACAAATTCCATATTTTCTTTCTTTTGATAATACACAAGTCAGATGGATCCAGGCTGATGAAAATTTTTTCTTCTCTCATATAAAGCACTTCTTTTACCTCTGCCCCATGTAATTTTATGTCTGAGAAGGGACTTTAAAGATAATTTAGTCCCAACACCTATTTCAAAGATAAAAGACTGAAACATTTGACAATATTACAAATTTCTTTCCACCGTGCCACAGTATCTTTGACTCTTAAAAATCGTTCCAGAATTAATACAAAGAACAAAGGCTGTGGGGATGGTTTTGTAGTAGAGACACCCTTTGCCCTATTTGACCTCTACAGGATCAAATTCCATGAAAATATGGGCAGCTTCCAGCTTTCCTTGGGCTCTCTCCCCACTCAAAGTTCTTTTTGGCCTTTTAAGCCAAGTGAAATCATATTATGAGGGCAGTACTGTAGGTTTCTACTTCCCAATTTAAAATACAAATTATTGACTTTTCTATCTATGACACACATATATATAATGTATACATGTATATGTACATATATACGTAATATGTACATACATAGAATACATGTATAATTATTGGTGCATGATAGAAATAAGCATATATAGGCACAAACCAGAAAAACAATAATGCATACAATTTATATTCACATAAGAGACGGCACCCAGCTGGGGTTTGAGCCAGATAGAGAGGAGAAACTAGGTATGGGATAGATGGGAACTCTCTGTATTATCTTTACGATTTTTCCATAAATCTAAAATTGTTCTAAAAAATAAAGTATATTTTATAAATAAATAAATAAGGTCCACAGTCTTCAGCTTTCTTGCTGCCTACATTTTCCCTGGTCGCTTAAGTGTTTTATTCTAGGTCCAAAGCTGCTTAGCTAAGTAAAATCCCAAGTTGATACCCACAGGTAGCAAAAACCTGTTAGTTCACTTGTAAACTAAATGGAAACCTCAACCCCTTGGTGCTCAGAGCTACCTTTAGGTAATATTTTGCAGAAAAGAAAAGGAAAGAAACTAACAACAAAAAATGGTTGGGTCTTATTTGAGTAACATGGCCTCTGAATATTTCTACCTTAAATCTTGTAGGAAACATAGATTCCCTGAGGCCAGCATTTATGGTGATTTTTCTACTGTCTGCAGTTTCCAAGTAGGATAGATTTTATGTGCAATTATGGAGAAGAAAAAATTATGTTTATACAGAGATTGTACTTTGTTGTTATTATTATGATTATTGCAAAAAAGAAAAAGATTAGTTTGCATCCCAACCAAAAAAAAAAAAAATGCTAAGAACAGGGAGTATGATTTAAAAGGAGAGTGACAAAAAAATCATTGTTGTGTTATTTTGTGTTCAGAAAATGAATACATCAATGCTTAACATTTATGGAGCAGTATAAACCAGCTTCAGCTATTTCTCTTGAGGAAAGAGATGAACTGGTTGAGAGTAAAACCATACAAAACAAATAGCATGGCTGACTGACATGCAGGTAGTCACTGTAATGGTGTGTCTGTTGGACTATACGCATCAGAGATGTTTTGTTTTGTTAGTATTTATCAATACATCATTCAGAAATATTATAAGCTCATATTCAGGAATATACTTCTAAAAGAAATCTGCAATGCAAGCAGAAGCCCATAGCATATAATTAAATTTATAGGACGTGGAGAAGTTAATAAATCATTTTTTATTAAGGTTGAATTTCCCCCTTTTCTTTGACACAGTGATATATGCATGCAACTAAATATCATAAACCCAATATCTGAATGCATGTTTATGAAAGTAAAAATATTCAGCTATTAATAAAAATTATTACCTAAGGCAGATATTCATTTGGGGATCAGTTCAGTCTGAGCTCTATTCTTTTGAAAGGAACATTAAAAGGTCAGGTCTTTGCTGGGAAAGTCACCTTCCCCCATCTCCCTACTTTGCCTGGCTCAGCTGGAAAACTACCTCAATTCTCTACCCTATTTGGGGTGACGAGACCTCCTGATCTTGTGACTAAATGAAAAGCTGGAAAGGTTCTTATTTACTCTTGTACAGAGTCAGCCATTTTAGGCACATTTGTATTCACAGTGCTGTTCTCAGGCAGACTAGGCTGCATTCCACGCTCCAGCCTCTCATGCCCGCGCTGGGGTCTGGGCATGTCGGCTGATCCTGGTGGAGCCGAGTTCCCTTCATGTCCGTCTCACGCACACGATGCAGCCGCAGGATGCGTCTCAGTGCAGAGCAATCGTGCTTTGCGCAGCCGCTCCTCGTCCTCGTTTTCATGAAGATGTGAGCAAAGGAGAGGAAGAAAGGGAGCATTGTGATTACATTAACAAACTCAGAACTGGACGTTGTGAATCTATGTGGTAAATGGAAAAAAACAGAAAACTGAAATCTGCTTTGGCTAATGATGGAAGGACTGTGGGTGAATTGCCTCCCTCTCCTCCAAAATTTGATTGTCTCTCTTACGTACTTAAGAAAGGCATTTGGATTTAGGTTCCCTGTGTGACAGTGGTAATTTCACGCATGCAATCTAAGTTTTTTTTTTACCACGTAAATATAGCTCTTCAAGAATGTGCATACATATGTATTTACATAAAATCTCTCATAAAATTATTAAAAGTCCCATGAGAAGTGGTAGTGAGTATAGTATATGTGTCCTTCAAAGGAAAAATTATTCTGCAATTCTTTCCAGTGCAAACACATATACTTTTTAATATATTACAGAATATAACCTACTTTTTTTAAGGAAAAGACGTTAGGTATCAAAATACCACCCTCCTGCATCATACGGGGCACTCGTTAGTCTCTGAGACAGGTATTATGAAGTGGTGCTTGAGAGAATAATTCTTGAACCACACTGTCAGGCTCAAATCCCACCTGTGCCACACACCAGCTGTGTGGCTTGGGCAAGCTACATAACCTCCTTGTGCTGCAGTTTCCTCTCCTGTAAAATGGGAATTATAACAGTCCCTACCTCATAAAAATGCAAAGGGGGTTAAATGAGTTTCTATGACTAATTTGCTTAGAACAGTAGCTGTCCATAGCGACTGTGACTATGCAGTGGTGGCTATTACTCCTTTTGAACAAACAAAGGGGCTGATCCACCGCAGACTCTACCTGCACAGTAACAGCTCACTCTTCCTCACTCTTTCTGCTCGTCAAATGTCACCCATTCCACCAACAATCGAGTTTATCCCAGCTTCTTGGGAACATGTGAATACAGCTATATGGTCTTGTCTTCAAGGGAATTAGAATCTAAAGGAAAAATAAAATTTCCAGCTAACAAGACAAACATATATCCTCCCAAGCAAGGTGAATATTTAAGTAAGAATCAAAATCTCAGAAATCACCAGAGGCACATGGCACTAGAGCTTTAATAACTGAAAGCCAAAGCACAGTATTACCTAACTGTGAATGAATATTAGTATCTGCATGACTTGTTTTTAGCTCTTCCTTAGTAATAACCCTTCTTCATTCTGCTGTAGAAAGCACTGTTTCCCTTAATAGGCGTTAAACCAACACTAATTCTTGTGGCTTCCTGATCAATAGCAAAACGGATGCATATGTATATATTTTTTCATGTTGCTTAAAACTCGGTGGACTGCGAGTTATTTCTCCTCTGATGCTGTTTTTATATTCAGGTCTTCTAGGTATCGTAAGAAACAAAATTAAGAGTAATATATGTTCATTTTTAAAATAAGCAAAACTAAGCTATAAAATTTTAGATGCCTTTGAGTATACCTCAAAGAATGTGACATCAGCAGTTATATAATTTTATTGCTGATGTTAAGTCTGACAAACTCTCAGCTACAGTTTGCTCTGGATGTCGGAAAATGAACCTTATGAATTTTAATGCCTTTTACTTTTGACATTGATTTATGTTTTGTACAGCTGTACTTTTCTATACACTGATATAAATAAACAGCATCCTTAATAGAACATTTGGAGAATGCCTTGTACCAAAGTGTTACTTTTTAAACATCAGCTGGAGATTGTTTAAGTAATAATATTCAAAGTATGTACACTAATCACAACAATTTGAAGTGATATAAAGATGTCTATAAATGTTTGCATGTTTGTTTTATAGATTCAAGCTTTTAGGTATGAAAACAGTGTTCAAATAAAGCTACTAGAGGTGCTTTCAGACACGGCCAAAAACAAAGATGACATGATGATAATCTAATAGACTTGAAGCCAGCATCTGACAGTGAGTCATTTAGATAGGAGGTGTTTGTGCTCATTCAAGGGCAAAGTTTGGCCTCCAAGATGGGGAAACAGAGGACACAGACAGGGAAATTTTTCTGTACTCTTTCTGTTTATGATATATGCTTCATTGGATGGCATCTTAATTAATCTGACTGCATTTACATAACAGACACTTGGAAAACAGTTCTATGGTAGTTATTGGGCACCCAGATAGCACAAACTTCCTTCCTTCACTTTGTGTGACGTATGAAAGTTTTCTCCTGAATCAACTTTTCGATGAGCTTACATCTTACTTTCTCTCATTAGTAGGAGATGACCCCAAACGGAAGGGACTTTCTCTACTGTGCGTGTTGTCCTGCACTCTGTTATTCAGGGCTCTCAGTGACCAAAGAATGTATGCAGACACGATAGCATTATCACGTACTATTATTATACAATTAGTAGGAACTATCCAATAATTGGGGTATGATTTTGACTCCACCAAAAGGTATGATTTTTACTCCACAAAACGTAAGTAAAATAAATGACAAAATCATTTATTTTCTGAGTCAGTTAATCTGCTCTGAGTCCCACATACCTAGATGGCAGGAAATGAAATCTTGGTCATTTTTAGGGGAAACTTTTCACTCTTGTTAGGGTAGGAAAAGAACCTCAGTGACCTCCTAAATTCCAGAACATTTTGGGAAAAGTCTTGAACGTTGACATGTGACATCATGAATATACTTGTTATCCAATCTTCATGATCCATGCATTGTAAACTCTTCCAATAATATAGAAGACGTGTTATTGCAATTGGATTCCATATCCAAAAATTATCTTTTTAAAGGTTAGATTTCTGTGAAATGGTGGGTATTGTGCTCATGCAAAATCTTTTTTGCTGTTTCTTAACAGAAAAGTACCAAGGAACTTGACAGGTTCACTGCGAGCCCATGTGGCAATTGAGGAGAACGTATTCTGACCGGAGACACTTTAGCACCTTAGCTATGAAATTGTCTCCAATGTGAATGGTGCCCCCTAGTTGTAAACAACTGTGGAACTGTACATAGCATCTCCATAGAAGTTTGAGGTTTCTTTATTGCATAGTTTGTAACATCTCAATACTGCAGATGTTGGCATAATGGAGCTGAAAGGGACTTTGTGATCCTTTGACAGGAAAGCTGAGGTCAAATAGGTAAAATGAATAGTCAAAAGTTATTGATGAAAGGAATGGAATTAGGACCCATATTTTCTAATTCCTTCACTGCCGTATTTCCACTTTGATAAAATTCTTAAGAACAAATGTTCACTTAAAAATTTTAAACAAAAGAAAAATGATAAGCATATGAATATGAGAGTTAACCACATTATCAAGAGATTCACCTCATTAAAAATGACAAAAACAAAAAACAAATCTTCCATAAGCTATGTAAAATACAGCTACTTTTCGAAAATCAAATTTACATGAAACTTTCAGGAATGTGCTTTGTTTGGAGCATAATGCTCCCATACAAGGAGTAATAGGATATTAGAGTCTGTGTGGTATGTAATATGCTGGAAGCCATGGCATTTCTCCTTGAGGGCTTCTCTCTATGGAGTCACTGATAATAAACACAACTTATCAGCAGCCAGTTGTTAAGGCTAGGAAAAGTGTTGCCAGATGACCTGTATTATTAAAAACTAATCAATATTCAATATCTTGGAACCATGGTTATCATTATCATTGTCTCTCTACGGCTTAACACAGCCAGACTACCTTCTCTCTCAGCCTTTACTCTCCTGATTTGTCTTTTCGTCACTGTGAGACCAAAGCAGACTCAGTGCCTCAGGATTTTGGAAGGTGCCTAATGATGCTGATGGAATCAGCAATACAATTAACAAGGAACAAATGGTATAGCTTTTGGCGTAAGCACCCTGCTTTGTCCTTTACATATGTTTGCTCTTGATGAAAAATAGTGAAGATTCTCTGAGTTTAGGAACGTAATAGCTTTTACTTTGGTGATTCTTCCAAAGGCAGAACAAATTATATAGATTTCTTGCTCAGTCCATCTATACTCTACCTCATGCATTGCAAAGTGGAGTATTTTATTCTCCATTAAAGTCTTTAATTTTTTTTTCTAGAACTGCCATATTTTTTGAAATTTAAAGAGTCACTTGAGCTATGGAGGCTGGTGTTTTGAAGAGATTTTATGTTTTGTATAGTTTCTGCATGTGGCATGCTGGACAGTAAAGACAAGCACAAGAAGAGAACAATTTTTTTAAGTAAGAAGAGCTTTTTTCCCCTGTCTTATTTGTACATAGCGGGTGGATTGTCCTTTTTCGAATCAGCCTCTTTTCACTTTCCATCTTCCAATCAGGTCCCAGAAAAGAAAAAAAAAAAACTCGACAGGCCCCCAAATCTAGTTGTTAGCCAAATGGGAACATTTATAATACCTAACTAGAAAAATGAGGTAAACAAAATATAAGTACCGTACATTGCCTCAATTTTATATGATGAAATGGAAATAATAAAGCATGTGAGATCATAAAAGTAACATATAGTAAACATCATTATCCAGCTAATGGGATGGAAATTAAGGGTGGTAGATTATTTGCTCTAGTGTTAATGCAAGGTGAGTTGGCCACCTTGCATTACAAAGAAAATGGAACATTGAAATAACTGCATTTATTGGCCACAAAGTATTCAGTGCAGTTCCTCAACCCTGATCCTTATTTTCTACGTAATCTGAGAGAAAACATCCTGTCAGAGCAGTAATGTTTGTTGGAAGGGAATGTTTTGTTCTGTTCTTGAAAATCTAGAGAATAAGACATTTAGAAAACGTTCCTCCACCTCCTTCTTCCCTAATATAGCTTTCCTTCTTTTGATTGACATCAGTTATGAGACTAGTTGACAAAACTTATGCAATTTGTGCCATATTTTTTTTTCTGGCTACAAAATTTGCATTGAACCTGGCAGTGCTAAACTCTACCATTTCTCTTTCAAATCTCTGAAAAAGGTGGTCTTCCCTTCCTTATTACAGTGTTCCCTGGGTTTCTTGGTGAAGGGAACAAGATTCATCAGCTAGTTGTCTGGAAAATTTTCTCACAAGTATATAAATCCCATGAGCAATTTAACCATGTGAATCAACTCACTAGTCACAAAAATCAGGCACTAAGTCACCATTTGATAATCTGATTATCTGAATTAACTATTATGTTGAGGAACTTTCTCTCTCCTATAATGGTAAAAATACCTTTCTCATAAGAGTTTTCAAAGATTGGATGCATTGTCTCATTATAGCTGCTGAATAATTGTAAGTGGTGAAAATTAATGAGGTCTTAAATTCTGAAGTTCTATGAATTGATATTTCAATTCAGTCAAAGCAGTAGATCTAGTTTCTATCTATAGCACATTCTGATAGAGCGCAGAAAAGAAAATGCAATTCATTGGTTAACGTGCATGAGGTTCAGTATGATTTCCTTCAGCCTTAAGACATATGAGTCAATGATTTATTCTTGTGAATGGTATTTATAACATTGTTTAAAAACCTGTTTCATAAGAGATTCTTTAAATATATGACAAGAACTAGCATATCCCTTTCTAAGATTTTCTTGCTCAGATTAAGACATGATCAGCTGTTTTTTGTGATATGGTTTCTAAGTCCCTCACAAGCCTAGACTCTCATTGAATATTATTGAGCATACGTTCAGTTTATTTAAAAGCCCTTGCGAAAGAACTGCTTTCAATCCAAGTATTATATTTTCTTAGGTTATTTTAACCGTAACAAAGAATTTAAAAATTACATTTGTTATTTTCATGGTGGAGATTTAAACTCAGAACTCTAGCTTAAAAAGATTTTAGAATTTCTCATTTCTTCATTTAGCATTAGCTTTCCCTACCAACTTTAGAATATACATAAATGTGATCATGATTTCCATGTCTTCATTAAATTATTCATTGAATATTAAAAATATAGATACAAATATTGGACAGGAATGAAAAAGGTAGGAGTCTGGAGAATATCACTATATATGATCCCTCTAGAATGATGTTTTATTCAACTTAATTATTGCCCTTTTTTAAGGGAAAAATCATTTATACTCAGTGTTGACTTAAGTTTTTATAATTATTAAGTATTTCTAAGAAATGATTCCATGTATTTATGGCCAACTGATATCCAACAAAAATGCCAAGAACATATATTGGGAAAAGGATACCCTCTTCAATAAATGGTGCTTAGAAAACTGGATAATCATATGCAGAAGAACGAAATTAGCTCCTAACTCTCACCATATGCAAAAATCAAAATGGATAAAAGACAAATGTAAGACCCAAAACTAGAAAACAAGGAGATATAGTGGAAATGCTTCAGGACATTGGTCTAGGCAAAGATTTTATGGCTAAGACTTCAAAAGCACAGGAAACAAAAACAAAAGTTTTAAAAATGACTATATTAAACTAAAAAGATTCTGCACAACAAAAGAAATAATCAACAGAGTGAAGAGAGAACCTGTTGAATAGGAGAAAATATTTGAAAACTGTTCTTCTGACAGGGTACTAATATCCAGAATATACAAGGAACTCAAAACACTCAACAGCAAGAGAACAAACAATACCATTAAAAAGTGGGCATTGAATCTTAATAAATTTTTCTCAAAAGAAGACATAAAAAATCATATATGAAAACATATTTGTCAGGGATTCATCAAAGTTCAGCTTCAGCCAAAAGATACTGTTTGCTCAAAACCTATCATTTGGTCTTGGTTTCTGAATGAATGCCTTGGCCTTTGAAACAAATACTTATCTCTCGATCATTTCTGGCACCTCTGAACTTGTGCATGATCCATGATTATATGATACACAGGACACTATCATATCTATAGCTACAGTGTAACAATGTTAATATTACAAACAAGGCATGCCACATGCTTATTGTTCAGAAGTAAATATGCATTTTAGATGTACTTAGATTGAATATCTCCTCACATGCATGATATATGTTTCAATTCTCCCAGTTAAATGATTTATAAATATAAATTCATTATTATAAGAATTAAATGTGCAATAAGCCAAAAAAACATATTTATATTCACAGCACTTTGACATATATAAAAACAAAAATTTCTAAATTGTACAAAAAGGAAATAAAATTAAGAACAGTAATTAAGAGACGAGCAATTTTTTCTTATAGAATATAAAACCATAGTGTTATATTTAATAATATAAATATTATCTTCATTACATAGTTCTAATTTTATCCATTTCTTGAATATTAGTAGTGGAAACGGACATAGTTGTCTTGTACCCAAATTTAGTGGGAATGCTTCTAATACTTCATTAGTGTGTAAAAGTTTAAGGTTTTGAAAAATACCTTTCATCAGGTTAAGGAAGTACATTGCTGTTCTTCATTTGTAAAGTGTATGTATTCATGCATATACATATATACATTATATTATATTTCTTATTAGAATTACTTATTACAATTTCTTGTTAGAATTACTTTGCTAATAATTTATTTGGGATTTTTGCATCTATACTCATAAATAAGATTGGCCCTTTGTTTTCTATTCTGTACTGCTCTTCCTTCTCTGGTTTTGATGTTAAAGACACACTAGCTTCATGAATAACTCTGACAGCTTTCTTTCTTATTCTATTGTCTATAAAATTTTAAGATATGGATTATCTCTTTCTTGTAGATTTTTGTGAACCCCACATGTACAATTATTTGAATTTAATGTACTTTTGTGGGAATGTGCTATAGTTTGGATATTTGACTCTCCAAACCCCATGTTAAAATTTGATTCGCAATGTTGGAGGTGGAGCCTATTGGGAGGTATTGGGGTCATAGGGGCGGATCCCTCATGAATAAATTAATGTGGTCTTGAGGGTGAGTGAGTTCCCATTCTATTAGTTCCCATGAGAACTGAATGTTAAAAAGAGCCTGGAACCTCCACCCCTCACTCCTCTCACTATGTGATCTCTGCACAAGCTGGCTCTGCTTTGCCTTCTGCCGCGAGTGGAATCAGCCTGATGCCCTTACCAGAAGCAGACAGATGCTGGAACCTTGCTGCTTTTATGGCCCACAGAACAGTAAGCCAAATAAAGCTCTTTTCTTTGTAAATGATCCAGCCTCAGTTATTTCTTTATAGCAACACAAATGGATGAAGACAGAAGCCATGGAGAGAGAGATGGTTCAGTACTATTTAAATTACTTAAAATTTTATTCATATATATATCATTACAAGGCATAATTAATTCACAATAAACACATATTTGCACTACATACTTTAGTAAGTTATGAAATATATATTAATATATACACACACTTGACATATCTATGTATTTGACACATATATGAATAATGTCATTCAATAAGCAGAAAATTTTAATTTTGAAGAGGTCCAATTTGTCAATTTTCCTTTTATAAATTGTATTCTCATAACCTATCTAAGAAATTTTTGCCTAATCCAAGGTCATGAAGATTTCCCCTTACGTTTTCTTCTAGAAGTTCATAGGTTTGCATTTTACATTTAACTCTATGATTCATTTTCAGTTCATTTTTTTATAGCGTGAAATTCATTTTTTTACCTATGTATATAAAAGTATTTTTGTACCATTGACTGAAAAGAGTATTCTTTCTCAACTGAACTGAACTTTTATCAAAAATCAGTTGTAGATATATGTGTATATGTGTTTGTGCGTCTTTCTCTGGTCTTTATTCTATAGCATCTATGTATTTATCATAACACCAATGCCACACTGTCTTAATTGCCGTGGCTTTATAATATGTTTTGAAATCAGGTAGTGTTAATCCTCCTTTGTTTTTTTTAAAAGTTGTTCTAGTTATTCATGATCCTTTGTTTATCATGTTAGAATAAACTTGTCAATTTTTCCAAATGTCTGCTGGGATTTCGATTGGAATTGCATTAACTCCATGATCTATTTGGAGAGAACTGATATCTTAACGATATAGAGCCTTCTAATCTATATGGACAATATATGTCTACATGTATTTTTGCCTCCTTTTATTTCAGCAGTATTTTGTTGTTTTCAGTGTACAGGTGTTGCACATATGTTGTCATATATGTTGCTAAATATTTTATATATTTGATGCTGCTATATAAATTATATATTTTTTCAATTTCAATGCATTCCTTGTTAATGCATAGAAATATAATTGACCTTTGTAGTTGATCATATATCCAGAAACCTTGCTAGAGTCACTTATTACTTGTAGTAGTTCTTTCTAAGATTCTTTGGTATTCTTATATAGATAATCATTTCATCTGCTAATAGATTTAATCCTTTCTCCCAAATCTATATTCCTTTTATTATTTTTCAAGCCTTGTTGCGGGGTTAGAGACTTCTAGTATTATATTAAAAAGGAGTGTACAACAGATACTCCTGTTGTAACCTGACCTTAAAGGAAAACATCCAGTTTTTTACCATTAAGAATGATGTTAGCTATAGATTATTTTGTTGATGACTTTTGTCATATTGAAGCTTCCTCTATATCATATTTTCTAAGAGCTTTTTAAAATCATTAATGGATATTGGATTTTGTTATTTTTCCCATATCTATTGAAATAATCATATTTTTTAAGAATGTTTATGTGGTGAGTAATGGTGATTGATTTTCAAATGTTAAAATAATCTTGAAATTCTGGGATAAGCCTTACTTGTTCATTGTGATAGGCAGAATTCTAAGACGGTTCCCTGAGATTCCCACCAAAAAGTATACACAACCTCTCCTTGAGTGTTGGCAGAACCTGGGAATGTGTGAAAAATGTCACTCCCTAGATTATATCAGATTACATAAGACTTCATTGTAGTAGACTGGGGACAGATTTTACTATTGGCTTTGGAAGAATAAGTCACCATATTATAAGGAAACCATGCTGCTAGGGACCTGAGGGCAGCCTCTAATAGACTGACCCCATCCAACAGCCAGAAAGAAAAGCAGGACTCCAGTCCTAGAAGGACAAGGAAATAAATTTCACCAATAACCTGAATGAGCTTGAGAGTTCGGGAGAGGACCCTAAGCCTCGGTGAGATTTCAGCCCTGGATAAGACCTTGATTTCTGCCTTCTGAGACCTTGAGCAGAGGTCCCGGCTAACCGTGTCTGAACTCCTGATTCACAGAAACTGGGAGATAATAAAATTGTGTTGTTTTAATCCACTAAATTTGTAGTAATTTGTTATGCAGCAATAGAAAACACATACATTCATAACATATTATCTTCTCATATTTTGTTGAATTTGATTTACTAAAATTCTTTTAAAAATATTTCACCTATGTTCAAGAGGGACATTGATATATAGTTTTCTTTTCTTGTAATGTCTTGTTGTGACTTTAATATTTGGGTAATGCTGGCTTCATAGAATAAGTTTGGAAGCATTTTCTCTCCTTCATTTTTTTGGAGACATTTGTATAGAATTTCATTCCTGAATATTTGGGAGAATTCACCAGTGAAGCTATCTGGGCCTGGAGTTTTCCTTATAGGAAAGTTTTAAATTCTATTTTTTTAGTAGATATAGGATGGTTCACGTTATCCATTTCTTCTTACGTGAGGTTTGGTAGTTTGTGTCTTTTGCAGAATGTGTCCATTTCATCCAAGTTGTAAAATTTATTATCAGAAAGTTGTTTATAATATTCCCTTATTATCCTTTTAATATCTGTAGAATCTGTGGTAATACCATTTATCTCATTCTTGATAGTGGCAATTTGTGTCTCCTCTCTTTCTTTATCAATCTGACTAAATATTTATCGATTTTATTGATCTTCTCAAAGAACCTGTTTTTTATTTCATTAATGTTCTCTATTGCTTGCTTGTTTTCTTTTTTATTCATTTCTACCCTGATCTTTATTATTTCCTTTCTTTTGTTTACTTTGAATTTTACTTGCTTTTTCCCTGCCTAGTTTCTTAAGGTGGAAGATAAGGTAATTGATCTGAGGACTTCCTTCTTCTCAGTGCTACTTATACCAGCATCCCACAATTTTGATACTCCTTTTACTTTTGTTCATTTCAAAAATACTTTCTAATTTACTATTTTTACTTCTTCTTGTACCTATATTATTTAAAATTATCTAGTTTTCAGCTATTTAAGAATTCTTCATATATCTTTCTCTTATTGTTTCCTGATTTTATCCATTGTGGTCAGAAAATATACATAGTGTATTTCATATCCTCTTCTATTTATTGAAACTTGTTTTATGGCCTTGAATAATGTCTATCTTGAAACATATTCCATGTACACTGTAAAATAATACATATTATTCTGTTGTTGGGTAGACTATTATATAAGTATCAGTTGATGTTGTTTGGTACTATATGCTATAAAAATCAGAACCTGAATTATTGGGCATTGTAGTTTCAGAGTTTCATAGATGATTTTGCTTCTCCCTACATCCTAGCACAAGTATTTTACTTAAGGCTGTGACTCTGGTCTTTTACACGGAGATTTTCTAGTCACTTTTCAATCAATGGTAGCATTTTTCTACATCCTAGAATAACACAGGAAGCCCAATTCCAGCTCCCCAAAATGCACAAAACTAATAGCATAGAAACCTATCCATTCATAGACAGTAAAATGTTAACTGCTAGAGCATGTACCTGCTCTATCTTACTTTGTGCATTTTAGGGCATCGAACCTATGTGCACTGTGGCTATAGGTTTTCTTCGCTTCTACCACCTGACAATTTCCATTTTTTACTTTCGAACTTGGCTGTAATTTTTCATTTTTTAAGAAATATTTCGTGTAGATGTCTGTGTATTTCATGTAAGTCAAAGGAGGCTTTTTACATCTGGCATCCTGACTGAAAACTGATAATCTACATTTTTTGTTTGTTTATTTGTTTGTTTATCTGTTTAGCTTTAGCTACAATCATTCGAGTTCAGGGAATTATTATTTGAATAAGTATATTTGACAAGGCGACATTAATATTGTCAAAGTTTTTTTTTTATTAATTTAGAATAATCAGACCTCTTTTATCCCAAAATTAATCTTTGAGAGATTCCTGAATAGTAATTTTAATGATGTGCTATGTGATAACATTGTAAAGCATTATTATTTGTGTTAAGATATGGTTATCTTTGGGTGTTATTGAAAATGACATTAGATGAATTTCTCATTCATTTATTATTTAGTATCAGAAACAAAAATGGAAAAATATTTCACTGAGTGTTTCTTCTATTCTAAGTGCTAAAGAATTGCTGGTAGTTACAAGAAGAGGATTAATTCTACATGCAGGTCTTTTTCTGATTTTGGCATGTTGATAAAACCATATGCCTGTAATGCTACAATTATTCTACAACTTTTTCTATCCAAATTACTTTGGAGATTTAGTTCAACTATTTGCACTTCCTTTGGCACATGTGTATAACTGTACATAAACATAAACATAAAACATGGGCACTGAAATTACATGCAAGTATTTAATTATACAATATTTGTATAATTCAGAGTATGCTTATTTTTACTTTTATGATTATTATTAAAGGTAAGCCATAGAATTTTAAATAATATTAAAGATTATATTTTGAGAAATATTGCTTTAGAGTCTAGAATATATTTTCAACTGAGAATAAGAAATTAAGCCAAGTAGGAAGATTGACATTGCACTGGTGGTAAAGTCAAATTATATGGGGACACAAACTTCTCAGATTTGATCTTGCCCTAACACTTGGTTCTTGTCGTCAGATTCTCCCTCTTTTGTGAGAATGTTCTTCAGGCTGAGTATTTCTGTCCTAAGGAGACCTATGAGTAGTAAATGAAGTAAGATTAGTTTTTTTAAAAAAAAAGAATTGGAGAGTTCAATGAGGATAATATAGTTCATCTTAAATACAATTCCCCTGCCCTATTCTTTAGACACACAGTAATACTAGATGAAGTATTAAAGACATAACCACAAAGACATAGCTTGCCTTAAAATGTGATACACAATTCAGTATAAAACAGATGTATAAAGTGGTGAGTTAGGGTGAATCGTGGGTCCTCTGGTCTTCAGTAAAGATATAGGTAACAGTAGCTGGAAGTTTAATAGGTACAAAATGTTCCAGAGTAAGTAGAGTCTGGAGCCTGAGATGCACTCCTGTTTATGAAAGGAGGCTGAAAAATTGCTGATTTATAGCTTGGAGTTCTGGTTTTATAGGAAGCTTTGGGCTTAAGAAGGCAAGAAGAGAAAGAGCCTCAGGTTGAGAAACTGATTCAAGTCTTTCAATGGCTCACTGACTGGATCCAGTGATGTTACCAGTATTACCTGGAGCAGGAGTCCCAAATACCATTATAAAACTTGAATAGGAAATGGGGGTCCAATGCACCAGGCAATCACAAAAGTACAGACCCAGAGGGAGAGAGGAACAAATATAAGAACAACATGAACTGACAGCTTAGATTATTCTTTAATAATATTTCCCTCCTTTCTTCCACCATGAAAAAAGTATATTTCCTTATCTCTCTTCAATCATATGTGGGGCTTGGATTTGTGATTTTCTTAGGCCAATGGGATATTAACAGATATAATACAAGCAGAAGCACGCATTGCGCTTGTTCAGTTGGACTGTCCTTGAGCTTCTGCCGTCCCCATGAGAACAGGTATAGCCTTACTTACTGGTCCAGGGAAGATGAAAAAAATGTAAAGTAGATAAGGAGCCAAACTTAAGCGTAGAACCAAGCCCAGTCACACAGTTTGTAGATCTAAGACCACCCACCGCTGACCTCTGAATCTCTAAGAGATAATAAGTAATTGTTATTTTAAGCCACTGAGATTTGAGGTAATTTACTACTGAACATGATTGTGATTGTAGCTAAATATACAACTGGAAACAACTACAAAAATCCCACTTAAAGTAACTAAAACCCCAAAATCTAAAATATATGTAGAATCTACAAGTATAAGTAATTTTAATGAGGAGATGAGAGAATGGAAAAAAAAATGGAATATCAATTCAATTCTATGAAATTACCTTTCTAAAAATCTGAGGAAGCCTTTAAATTTATTTTCTTAGGATGCTTGCAATAGACTGAAATTTTGTGTATCCCCAAATTTCTAATATTGAAACCTAATCCTCAATGTGATGGTATTTGGAGGTAGAACATTGGGAAGGCATTAGGTCATAATGGTGGAACTCTCTGAATGGGATTAGTATCCTTTTAAAAGAGACACCTTTGCTCTTTCCATCATGTGAAGATACAGAATGAAGATAGGCTACTATGAAACACTAAATGGGCCCTCATCAGATATCTAATCTCCTGAGACCTTGACCTTGGGATTCTCAAGCTTCAGAATTGTGAGGAATAAATTTTTAATGTTTACAAACCACCCAGTGTATGGTATTCTGTTATAGCAGCATGAATGAACTAAGACAAGGCTAAAAAAGATAAATACTAAAACAATATTCAGCAAAAACAGGACATTTTAAAACAAAAGCAGGAAGAAATGAAATAATAGATTAGAAAAGAAAAACTATTGTAACTCTTATAAATAAACAGCATAATATTCAAAATTTTTAAAATCAATGTAAAGCATAAATAATAGAGTTGAAGACTATTTTCATCAATTTTAACACAGAGCGATGAAGAGGGAAAAAAGGTAAATTATATAATATGAAGGATAGATTGAGGATCTCCAACATATATCCAATAGGAGTTTAAGAAAAGGGGACAGGAATATTTTTATACATACTGTTTGAAGAATAAAACTTTGAGAATATTCATGAATTAAAGATATGTGTTACTGAGAAAATTTTGTATGATAACCCAAGAGAAATACAGATTAATCCACACTAGACACATTATAGTAAAACTAAAGAGTATCAAAGATAAAGTAAAAATTCATCCTATCAACTAGAAACAGGCTAGAACAAACAGAAGAATGAATTTCAAATCTTGAAGACATGTCTTTCAAACTAACCCAGGCACAAAAAGATACATAAAAAAGAATGAACAATCACTCAGAGAAATATGAGACTACTTAAAGTGAGCCAATATAAAAATTATAAGTATTCCTGAGGGAGAAGTAGAAAAAACAAAAACTGGGAAATCTATGTGAGGGAATTATTGAGGAAAACTTCCCTGGTATCACCAGAGATTCAGATATCCAGACACAAGTAGGTCATTGAACACTAGGAAGATTCATAGCAAATAGGACATAGTTGTATTTGGCCAAAGACAAAATAGAAGAGAAAATTCTACAAGCTGCAAGACAAAAGCAACAACAAACCTACAAAGAAAAACCCTTCAGGCTAACAGTAGACTTCTCAGTAGAGACCTTATATGCCAAAAGGGATTAAGGTCCAATTTTTAGTCTTAAACAGAAAAACTGCCAACCCAGAATTTCATGTCCTGCAAAACTAAGTACTATAAATTACGGAGAAATAAAGACTTTTCCAGACAAGCAATCACCAAGGGAATTTGTCACCACTAGACCTGCCCTACAGGAAATGCTCAAAAGTGTAGTATATATGGAAAAGCACTATAGATACCCACAAGTGTAAAAACATTCCAAAATTAAAGCTCACTGCTCTTATAGAATAATAACATAAGAGGGAAAACAAAAAACAAGGTGTCATTCAACATGATGAACAGAACAGAATTTCACACATCAGCACTAGCATTGAACATGAACAGTCACTGTTCCACTTAAAAGACACAGACTGGTAGAATGGATAAAAAAAAATCATAACCTAAATATGTACTGTGTCAAAGAAATCCAACTAAATGGTAAGGACTCACACAAACTCAAGGTAAAGGAATGGAAAAAGATTCCACACAAATGGAATCCAAAAGTGAGCTGGTGTAGCCATTCTTATATCAGATAAAATTGTCTTTAAATTAACAATGGTTAAAAAAGACAAAGATAGTCATTATATAATGGTAAATGGAGCAATTCAACAAGGTGGAATATCTATATGCTGAAAATTATAAAGCATTGATGAAGGAAATTGAAGGAGACACAAATAAATGGAAAGATATCCTCTGTTCATGGATCGGAAGAATTTATATTGTTAAAATATTCACACAATTCAAAGTGATCTACAGATTCAATGAATCCTTAACAAAATTCTAATGACATTTTTCACGGATATAGAAAAACAATCTCAAAATTTGTGTGGAACCAAAAGAGACCCGAAATAGACAAAGCAATCTTTTGCAAAAAGAACAAAGCTGGAGGCATCACACTACCTGAGTGTAAATCTATTAATACTACAGAGCTATAGTAATCAAAACATCATGATACTGGCACAAAAAAACAGACACAGAGACCAAGGAAACATAATAGTGCACCCAGAAATAAATCCACAAATTTATGGTCAACTGATTTTCTGCAAGGTTACCAAGAACACACAATGGGGAAAGGACAATAAATGGTGCTGAGAAAACTAGATATCCATTTGCAGAAGAATGAAATTAGACCTGTATATCACTCCATATACAAAAACCAACTCAAAATGGATTAAAGACTTAGATGTAACACTTGAACTTGTAAAACTACTAGAAGAAAACAAGAGAGAAATGTTTCATGATATTGGTCTGAACAAAGATTTTTTTGGATATGATTTCAAAGAACAGAAAACAAAATCAAAATTAGACAAATGAGATTGCATCAAACTAAAAAGCTTCTGCATAACAAAGGAAACCATCAACAGAGTGAAGAGACAGCCTACAGAATGAGTGAAAATATTTGCAAACCATACATCCAATAAGGGGTTAATACCCAAAATATATAAGAAACTCAAACAACTTACTAGCAAAAAAACCCAAATAGCCCAATTAAAAATGAGCAAAGGACCTGAAAAGATATTTCTGAAAAGAAGACATACAAATGCTCATCAGGTATATAAAAAATGCTTAACATCATTAATCGTCAGGGAAATACAAATTAAAATCACAATAAGATATCACCACACATCTATTAACATGGCTATTATCAAAAAGACATGAGATAAGTGTTGGAGAGGATGTGGAAAAAAGTGAACCTTTGTACACTTTTAGTGGGAAAGTAAATTAGTATAGCCATTACGAAAAACAGTATGGAGGTTCCTCAAAAAATTAAAAGTAGAACTACCCTATGATACAGAAATCCCACTGCTGGATATATATCCAAAGGAACTGAAATCATTATGTCAAAGAGATACCTGCATTCCTATATTCATTGCAACATTATTCACAATAGCCAAGATATAGAATCAACCTAAGTGCCCATCATGGATGAATGGATAAAGAATATGTGGTACATATACATAATGGAATACTAGTCAGACTTTAAAAAGAAGTAAATCCTGTCATTTGCAACAACGTGGATGAACCTGGAGGACAGTAGGCTAAGTGAAATAAGCCAGACACAGAATTACAACCATCATATGATCTCACTTATATGTGGAATCTACAAAAATCAAACTCACAGAAGCAGAGAGTAGAATGGTACTTACCAAACGGCTATGGGGAGGTGATGTGGGGAGTAGGGAGATGTTCCTCAAAGGATACAAAATTTCAGTTAGAAAAGAGGAGTAAGTTCAGGAGATCTATAGCACAATATAGTTGCACTATATTGCACTACAATTAGTAACAATGTTTTTTGTATTTGAAATTTGCTAGGAGAGTAGATTTTAAATGTTCTCACCACAAAGAAAATGATAAGTACCTCAGGTAATGGGTATGTTCTTTAGGTTGATTTAGCCATTCCACAATGTATACATATATCAGAACATCATGCTATATACCACAAACGTGTATAATTCTTATTTGCAAATTGATAAAAATAAATGAAAAGATCTATTTTATAATTTTTTTTAAAAAAGCAGCTATTATAAACATGTTCAAAGAGTTAAAGGAAATCATATCTAAAAATTAAAGGAAGGTATTATGGCAATATCTCATCAAATAGAGATATCAATAAATAGCAACAAAAGAAAAAACAAGCAAACTTGTGATAGACTAATAGAAATTTTGCAGTCTTAAGAGAGAAAAACAGAACAACAACAACAAAAACTGAACAAAACCTCACAGAAATGTAGGGCTTTTTTCATTTTAGAGACAAGGTTGCTCTTGTCTCTGTGCCCTTGTCTCTGTTGCCCAGGCTGGAGTGCAGTGGCGTGATCATAGCTCACTGCAGCCTTGAATGCCTGGGCTCAAGTAATCCTCCCACCTTAGCCTCCCTAAGAACTGGGGATTACAGGCCTGAGCCACCGTGCCCGGCATTTGGGGAATTATTAAGTGCACAAAAATAAAAGTACAAGGATAATATACATAAAGGGGCAAAAAAAAAAAAAAAAAGCTTTAAAAACTAATGTTTGAGACTTTACTGGAGAGGTTCAGCAGTAGAACAATCAGCAAACTGGTAGTCTCATTACATTTATGTTGGTGAGCTTAATTATGTCCAACATTTCTCTGAGGCTCTGTTCCATCTTTTTCTACACTGTGAAAACTTTAAAAATTCTTACGTTATATGTTCTAATCTCCGGATCTAAAAGATCACTTGCCTTTACTGAGAAGATATAAATCAATTGGAGAGGTCAGTTTTCTGCCATCAAAGTTGTACACAACTTTACCAGGCAGTTAGCTATCTGACATTTGTTCATTTTTATGTTTTAAATACACACATAAACCTACATATACACACAGACTCACACTCACACAACTCATTATGGATCCTTAGCAATTTTTTTCTAATCTAAGTTCATTCTAACTTTAATATCTGCGGCATCATTACTTTAATGAATATGACCATAATTTCCAATTTACAGTCAGTTATATGCTACTAAGCTTATTGTTGACACACTGAAAAAGTGAAATTCTACCAAATGTTCTAATTTCACCATATTTTCCTCAACTGTTCTTTTTAAAATAAACTTAAGAATTATTTTATTTATTTTAATGCTTTTAAGTTTTATTCTCTTATAAGTATGGAGCCATATATACCTTAGCTCCAAGTAGCTTAAAATGTGCTTTTTGTATGTAGGTTACATTTATGACTATGCTTGCCATTGTCTTTCTTAGGTATTACACTATTATAACTATCCTTCATAGAAAATATACTAAGTGCCAGACATTTTACTAAGAACATACATTTACTCTATCCATTGTCTAATTTAATCTGGATTTCAGTCCATGAGATATAACTGCTTTCCACATCTTACTGGTGAGGAAATAGGCTTAACTAATTTTCCAAGGTCATACATTTAGTGTTCAAGTTGAGATTTAAAACTTGACCTATATGGATATAAAGCTATACTCTTTTTATTATACTGTGTGGTCTTTTATATGCAAACTCTAAGATGATGTTGATATTTTTATAAAAAGTTAAGAGTTTCTGGTTTGGTTATGTCTTTTATATTGTTAGAATTTCATGTCAGTTTTCTGTGGTTCCAACAGCATGCCTGGGAGGAATGGAAAGACTCTGTCAGATATTTCTTGATAAACTCAAGTGCTTATTAATATGAGGAATGTCAAAAGTATCTATTCCACAGTTTCTTAAGAATTTTTCAAAGTACAAAGAAAAGGAAAAGGGAGCAAAGAAATAATAATAAAATAATATTACCTAATATTTGTTGGGCTCTTACCATGTCACATATATTTAACTGAGGGTCTCACTTAAATGATCTAATTAACATTTAAAAACATAAATCCTGATATATCATATTGAAAATAGAAATAGAAATAAAAAATAAAATTTTGAGGTTTGAAGAAATTATTTGACACACTCATGGTGAATAACTAGTGCCAGGGCTATTTCACATCTAGCTACGTCTGACATCAAAGTTTGATTTCTAAGCATTGTGCAACACTGGAAATAACCTATTATAAAAATAAACAAAACCATAATGTGGCTCATATTAAATTAGTTCTTAATGAATTTTTTATTATCTAGTTATGTGTGTTAAGAATTATATATGTACATTTAAAAAAGTCTTCCCATTGTTCCAGTTTTTGGAGCTAGGCATAGCATGACTTAATAATAAGAAGCATTTATTGAGAATGTGTTATATGTGCCAGGCAAGGCACAACACGGTAACTAGTAGCAACTCAGGGTTCTAATCTCTCTGCATTCATACTCAGCACGCACATAGTATTGTAGAATTAATAGTAAACCTGGGAAAACTTGAAATTATGAGTTTTTTTTCTTTTTCTGAAAGGAAAAAGAACTTTTCCTCTTACCTAAAAATTTCATGATTTCAAGCATTTTAAGATTAGGTGCTTTAAGACTACACTGAACATACAGAGATTGATCTGAGGATGTCTTGAAATGAACAAAATTAGACTGAAGCTGTCCATTGTATTTCTAGAAGAATTTGACTATGCTAGCATCATTATCCTGTTCCTAACGTTCATCTAAATCTCTCTAATAATTAGTTTTCATTCCCATGTTTGCCACTAATTTTACAAATAGTTTGTGTATACTGAGTGTGACTGCAGAGAAATTAGAATCTTCCAAAGAAATCTAATAACATTCTGAATAAGGTCTACCATGGTAGCTTCTTATGTTTCAATAACTTTTTTAAGGAATTGCAGTTTCAGACTCCATATGGCCAAAGGGACAAGCAAGAGAAAACTTTTTCTAAGAGGATTAGTGGCTATGATTTCCAAGGTATAAGATTCATTTAGGTTCAAAGAAACAAAATTGAGTCTTGTTTTTATATATGTTTGCTTTAATAAAGCATGATGTCATATTTCCAATTCATAAAATTATTATTTAGCATGTGGCATATGGAACAACTTCCAGAGAGACTTTTTCTCCTGCATTTCTCCTTTCCTTCCTCCCTTTCTTCCTATTTTTTGTATTACTTTTTTCTCTGTCTTCTGTAATCTCTTGATCTTCTATTCTTCCCTTTTCCATTTCTTCCATTTTTTCTTAATTTCATTCTTTTCTTCGACCAACTTATTTCAAAGTATTTCTTTGCAATATAATTATCTAGGAGAGGTTGTATGTGTCTACACAAAGCAATATTAAATGGATGGGTCTCATTTCCACTTTTGATGTTTCTTACTCAGTGTCCTTCACTGTTCCACCAAAGAATGGTGTTCTTGGCATATGGATGAGGAATTTTATTTTCTTTTGTCAATACCTATGCTTCAATTGACCTATAAAGATGTATAGTTCAATTCCAATTATAGTAACTCTGCACACGACAAGATACATTGAAGCATCATTATACTTTGAAAAGACTTGATATAACGTGCCCTCTAAAAAGTTGGTGATGCTCCTATTTCTTTCACAGGGATTATAAACTCTTCATAGGATATAACATTTCAGTAACTATAAACTTCATAAAGCAGATGAAGCCATGGAGGGCAGACTGTTCACCAACTGACCCATGGTCATAACGTCCAAGAGAGAAAAGTAATTGTCCCTATTGGTTCAGCCTGGCTCCAAATCTTCCTGACTTGTTCAACAAAGAAAGATAGTAGCGGCCGGGCGCAGTGGCTCATGCCTGTAATCCCAGCACTTTGGGAGGCCAAGGCGGGTGGATCGTTCTGAGCTCAGGAGTTCGAGATCAGCTTGAGCAAGAGCAAGACCCCGTCTCTACCAAAAAATGGAAAGAAATTAACTGGACAGCTAAAAATATATGTAGAAAAAAATTAGCCGGGCATGGTGGCGCGTGCCTGTGGTCCCAGCTACTCGGGAGGCTGAGGCAGGTGGATCGCTTGAGCCCAGGAGTTTGAGGTTGCTGTGAGCTAGGCTGACACCACGGCACTCTAGCTCGGGCAACAGAGCCAGACTCTGTCTAAAAAAAAAAAAAAAAAAAAAAAGAAAGTAGTATCTCCAGGCTCCTTTGCCATTGGAGAGGTTGATATTTTACTCTGTAAATGTTCTTGTTTAAGACTTGAACAGCTTGTTCTTGAGAACAGCCTCATGAAAGTAATGGGGTTGGTTTGAAGAATAAAGCCCACATGTCTTATGCATAAATGTTTATATTTTAGAAATGACTTATTGGAGTCTATCGGGGTCCTGGAACTTTCCTTTAAGCCAGAAAATATAAATCACCTGCTATGTGAGAGATTATCTTAAGTCCTATGACTGTTTTCTATGTCTACTGTATGAGAAAAGCAACAGTGTGGAATTAATTTAAAGACCATGTCAGGTGAAAGGAGAAAAGGAGAGAATGCACTATAAAATTGACAAGAATGATATGGATCTACTCATTAGGAATGCTCACTACCTGTTTGCAAAGCTTCTATTTCAAGTGCAAACTCCCATATTTAATGTGGTGGAAATGGAGGGGAAAATAAAAGAAAAAAAAACAATTTTAGTTGCTCCTATTGGCTTCTTAACTTGTAATGGCAACCCTCCAACTGACTGAAGTTGTGATGACATGAGATTCAGAGAGTTGAATAGTAAGCAAAGATAACTTCATTTAGATAAGGGGAAAGCAGTTGATGAGCAAGTGTAGGAAAACAAAGATTATCTGACACGGTAAGATGTATAATTATGAGAATACGAAGGTTCAAGTATACGTTGTGAGGTAGTGACAAAATCTTAGTAAGAAGCCTAGGACTTGGAAGAATTCAGGTTAAGTGGAGAAACAGAGAGAACATAGAGAGACAGAGACGAAGAGAACAGGGATGAGGGCAGATACACACAGAGAGAGACAGTAATATAGGAACTAGTGACTCAAGAGAAGAATCCCTATAGCCCACACAGTGTTGAGGTTGTATTTCCACTTAGGGGCCTATGCCAAATGTCAGCAAGCAAAAACTTGGAAGAGAATTAGTTACCAGTTGAATTTTCAATGCAGTACTATGGGAAGAGGTGGAACAGAGGGGGAATAAAACTTCACAATAAACAAGACTAATACTTGCAGCGACATTTCGAGAATAAAGGAGACTACAGGAACATTCATCTATCCCATGACAGGTGCTTATATACAGTGATATTTTTTTCCACCTAAATGCTACTTAGATTGGTACTTTTTTCTTCCTTAATATACAAAGCTAACCTGAGGCCAGAAGCTTACACTGGCTGCTCACCCTCTTATCCAATTGCAGTTTCTGGATCCACAGGGCCACAGGGACAAGCAAGAGAAAACTTGGTCTAAGAGGATTAGTGCTGTAATTTCCAAGCTGTAAGACTCCTTTAGATTGAAAGAAGCAAAACTGAGTGTTGCTTTTATAAACATATTTTTTTGCTCTTACTCTTTTTAACATCAGCAGGACAAATGTAATGGTGACAGGGTAAACATACACATCTTTTCTATTGCTTTTATTATTTTATTCATAATAATTCTGTATGAAACTCAGAAACAAAAGTACAGTTACTTAACAGTTTTTTCTTTTTCTTCTGAGTCTTATAGTCTGGCTTCCATATCCAATCTCCTTTTGTCATGTTATTCCCTTTCTTTTCTTCTATCTTCTAGAATGAGCATATTGGTCAACACCCTAGATGAGAGCCAGAGAGGAGACAAGAGTCTGAATGGAGGGAGGACTCCTTTCCAAACTGAATCCCAGGCTGATAGCACAACGTCAGCAAAGAGACACAAGGCGAATGCACTTCCTCTGAACTATGCTGCCTTCTCCTTAGAGAGCTGGTCTGTCCCCTGCATTCATTTACTATGAATATTTATTAAAATGAAATAAATGACTCATATTCAAGTGCAGCAAGGAGTAGCCTTTCCCTCAATTTAGAAAGTTGATGTGTATCAAATTTAAAGCGAATATCTTTTCCATGTTGCTATATAGACTCCCCTGCCCATGTTCTTTCTCCACTAAGCACACTCATAGAATTACAGGGAGTTTGGGTGGAAGAGATCTTAGAGATCAGCTAGTTTGCCCTCTCCGATTGTCAAATGAGGCATGAGAAGGTTGATGGGTGTTTGCAAGATAAGGTCTAGTTAGTGGCAGAGGCAGGATTTGTACCTCAGTCTCTCAATTCTTAGCCCAGTTTTTAACCTAACTCTGCCATTTCATGCCATAAATTACAAACAAGACTTAAAAAAACAAAACTCTACCATTTCTCATCAACTTTTCAGTTTGCACAGGCTAACTTAAATGTTCCAAAGAGAAACTTTAGTTTTAGGAGACATGGAAGTTCACAAATTTCTTCTGGTGTTGCTACGTTTGTTTTTGTTGTTTGTTTCTGTTTTTCATCATGATGACAGGCTTGTTGCTGTAGAATGAAGCACTTATATAAGACTCAGATCTATACTTTTAGAAAAGCACTCTAATATAAAGTAATGGTTCTGGGCTTGGTCCTGGAGTCTCATAACTCTGGTTTATGTTCATTTAAAATAAATTTAAATGAATGAATTTGCAAATCATGTGATCTTGGGCAAGTTCCTTAAACTTGTGAAGCCTCAGTTCCCTCATCCTCAAAATCTTTATAATAATACTTTGTCATAGCTTTGTGATGATTAAATAATGTAAGGTATATGTAATACATTAGCATAGTGTCAGGCTCATAGTAAGTACTCAATTAAATGCTGACTGTGTAATGTTTGTGTGTTTAAATACATATGTTTATCTGCCAGGAGCAACTTTTAGCTCTACTCCCATGATCCTGGATGAGGCCTAATCATGAAGAAACCTTGAAGAGTTTGCTCTTCAAGGAAAAATTATAAATATATATAAAACAATGAGACACTTTGAAAATGAACATAATAATTTAAAATGTCATTTTGGAGATGCTACTTTAGAATTTTGAAAGGGTGAAATATAGGTATATAGATATTAATAGGTATTATGCAAAAATACTAAAAAATTAAATGTTTCAAATGGGCTAGCTTGAACAAATTAAAAGGTTATGTTTTTCTCTATCAATTTCTCTGAATTTTAACTCAGTGAGTTTTAACTCACTAAAGGATATTGCGATTTCTAAAAATGGGATATTTGGCCAGGAGGTCCTTTTTGTCTTCAGACATCTAATGGGCCTTGACAATCATTTTGGGTAAAACTGTTCTATTCTGATTCCAGTTACACGGCCACAGTACAGAACTCTTTTGGAGGACTCTTGAGGAAAACACCTTGCCATTTTGCACAACAGAGGCTTAGTTTGTAAGTTTTCTTTCTTTTTTTTTCTTAACCAAAAACTGATTGAATTTCATCCTGACACCTTAAAATTTTTCTTTTTTCTTTTTCTTTTTAATTGCGATAAAATATACATAACAAACTTACCATATCAACCGTTCTAAATGTACAGTTCAGTAGTATTACGTTCATTCACATTGTTGTGCAACCAATTTACAAAACTATTTTCATCTTGCAAAAACGAAACTCTATACCCATAAACAACTCCCTATCCTTTCCTACCACCAGCCAATACCAATCACCATTCTACTTTCTGACCCTATAACTTTGGTTACTCTAAGTATCTCACACAAGTGAATTTGACTTTCTGGTTGACTTATTTCCCTTAAAATAATGTCCTTAAGGTTTATTCTGCTATAGCATGTGTTAGAATTTCCTTTCTTTTTAAGAAGAAATGGCATTCCATTATATATATATATATATAATATATACCACATTTTGCTTATTTATTCATCTGTGGCTAGAAACTTGGGTTGCTTTTACCTTTTGGCTATTGTAAATAATGCTGCTAGGAACATGAGAAAACAAGTATCTTTTTGAAATCTTTCTTTCAAGTCTTTTGGGCATATACCCATTAGTGAATTTACTAGATTGTATGATAGTTCTATTTTTAATTTTTTGAGAAACCACTATACTATTTTCTGTAGTGGCTGCACCATTTTATAATCCCACCAACAGTGCATGAGGGTTCCAATTTCTCCACATCCTCACCAATATTGTTACTTTCTGGGTTTTTTTTTTTGTTTTTTTAATGGTAGTCCTCCCGCGTGGGGTAGTATCTCACTGTGGAGTTTGGTTTGCATTTCCCTTATGATTAATGATGTTGAGCATATTTACATGTGCTTATTGGCTAACACCTTAATTTTGATTAGATTCCCCACCTTATTCTTCAACTTGGCACCAGGTGACACTTATTTTCATATATTATATACTGATGATATTCAGAGGAATGTGCTATGGACTTTTATACACAATTGAATCAATGGAATTATGACATAACCAATAAAATTTGGTAAATGTGCTGCAAAACATGTTTTGTTTTTAATGCAGAAGAGTTTAGTGCTTTTTGATCTTTTAAAATACAAAGGCCTCTTTTTAAAATTAAAAAAAAAATCCCACTAACCTCTATGTGATAGTACTTTTACTATCTGCTGATTGAGAAAATATATACTATGAGAAAATATTACTATGACTTCAGTTACTTGTTTTGTTGGTCAGTGTAATTAACACTAGTGGCTGCTGCAGATGTACCTCAAACCTTTGCTGCTTGAAGCAAGACAATTACGTTCTCATTCATGTAGAGACCAGTACGGGTCAGGTGATCCTCCTACATGTTATAGTTATTCCTTTTAGAAGGCATGGACCCCAAGGTCACTGTAGGAGAGGAAATAAAGAGTGGAGGAGTTACCAAGGCTCCTAACTGCCTTGGTCATTTCCTCTTATGGTTGATTGGCTAGGCCTAGTCACATGACAATAGCTCATCTGCAGTGGAGGCTGGCAAATGTAGGAGAGCACATGTAATTTGGGGGTATTGACTCTGGGAGTCATGTTTAATGAACTTGCATTTTATTAAGCACAATAGTGACTTGATATATTTGAAAAATAGCAATAAATGTATGTGTGGGAGCAATAAATACATGTGTAGTCTATGGAACTTATACACAGGAATTCATAAACCTCTTGCAATAACTTTATGGTACATCAGGATTTTGTGGGTGAGATGGGTACTCATAGTGTCCATCACTAATCAAATAGTATTGTCATTTTAACAAGCAAAGAATCAGAAGCATGAAGTTTAAGACTGTTTAGTTTCCAGATAAGACCATTGTTAAATTCAACAGATGAATATATTTGCTGTTTTAAAAACTCTCCAGAGATAAGATTAATAGTAGTATTTTATCCCATAGCCACTCCAATGGTGATCTTAATTTCAATTACTTCGGTTTGGAATCTTAGAATTATTCCTTATTGTACACTCTTCTTTTTCTCTTTTGTGCAATAAATAAAGTTTGCCACTTTGATTTGAAGTTTCCCGAGTTGGTATAGTTGTTTTGACTAATTGATCATTCCTTAAGCTATGTTATGTTAAAGAGATGTTTATTAACTCATATATAAAACTGAGTTAAATCCATTTGAAAAGCAAATAGCATATTAAGTATACTATACATACATACTTTATACCTCATCTTTGAGTGTTTGTAATATTTACATGGTGACTATGCCTATTATACCAAACATTCAATTAAAAATGTCTAAGTCCATAAAATTGGTTGTTTAGCATCACATATGTAGACAAAAAGAGAATTATTTGAATAACATCAACTTATAAAAACTACTGAATTCCATCCAAATATATTATATATTGGAACACAGTGACAATGTATAACAATATTTCCTTATGCTTTATTACAATGGCTAATTTTAGCCCCTAACATAGTTTCTGGCTGCCTTGTCTCACACATTTGAGAAAAATAGATATTAGTTTTCAGCTTGCTGTGAACTCACTTATGAAGCCTCTCTTTATTTTTCAAATATTAGAGCCATATTCAGTTACTTCCAAAATATGTTTTCGACAGTGAATGGAATTTATTTGAAATTATATTTCTACAGTAAGAAGCATCAGTAACACCCTGTATTATCAGATATTCTTATGTATTTTGAACATACTCAGAATTATATATAATCTTTAATTAATAGTAAATCAAGCCTTAATAAGATTATAATCCAGAATTATGATTTAAAAGTCACTTGATTTTTTTGTATTAAATTTGGAGAGTGAATATCTACAATGGATGAGATGTATGTGGGTTTAGTCATAGGAGATTAGCATAGAAGTAAAGATGTCTAGAAGATTCTCCAACATAAAAAAATTGATTTCCTCTGTAATACTAGGAGAAACAGAAATAATAAAGTCATGGTTTTGACCAAATATATATGGATAAAGGAAAGAATCGGGTTCTAGTGTATCATCTTTGTTGATTCCAGTTAGGATATTAGCTGTGATAGGTTATTTTCAATATGTCTTTCTTAGCCAAAACCACACATTTTGGGCTTTGGTAGATTAATTTTTGTCATTACTTCAGCTAGACTGACTCATGCTCATTTAATCATTTTTATAATTAAAGAAACCAGGGTAGATTGATATCACCAAGTTCACACAAAAATTAGTAGTAGAAAAAATTTTAAAATGCTTAGTCCAAGAATGTCTAGTTTGTTTTGTAGCCAACAGGAACACCCCATGTCATTTATCTCAAGTTATTTTAAATGCTTCGATGGTGTTTCTCCTTAGGAATATGTTGCTTTTCCAACACATCTTTCTTTGCTAGAGGGCAATATGAATTAATTTCTTGCTAGTTCTTTGATGGTCCTACTTTCATTTATATTAAATGCATTCTATAAATCCTACAGGTTTGTTTTGGATTGTTTATAGAAATACATTGGGAAGGAAAGGAAATGATTGCTAAGCTGGATTTCAGTAATGGAGTAATCAGAGACTTTCATGGAGTTCATTTTAGTCCTTGTTTATGATTTATAGTTGTTTCTTTAATTGCTTGTAAGGTACATGAAGGAGCATAACCCAGAAAACTCTGAAAACATACATAAATATTTATTCAAATGTGTTATTTTTCACCTGATAACAATGTTGTGGTTGTTTTTTTTTTTTAAGTTTTCTCTATTGAAGCATGTTTTTCAGAGCAACTCACTCAATTTTTTTTCCCTCTGTTTTGCTTCTAATTTTTTTTTTCTTGCAAATTACTAGAGAACAGGCAAAAGTTTTATTCTCCCAGGAGAGAGTGCACTCACTGCAACTTTATCATGCCCTGAGTTGAAAAGCATAAGAGTGTGATAATGACGCTATTTCTACACAGGTGAGAGGCAAAGCACTCAGGCCATACTCATCGTCTTGCCTTGTGCATAATCTGAAACAGAAAAGGAACCTTGCAGAAATCTGAAATTTATAGTTCCATTCTCAAAAGTCTGTGCGTATAGTGAGGGGTGTGTCTGTCTGTGTGTGTGTGTGTGTGTGTGCTCACCTTTTATTCTTTAACAACCTGCCATGAGATATTAATATTATACTCAAGCAATGAATTGAAAAGTGAAAAATTCAAACAACAGCAAACACTAAATAGCTGTTTTGACTGAGGTGTGCCAATTATTATGGATTAACCATTGTTTTAATGTGAGTACATGCCAGAATGAGGAAATCTGCAAGTTTAATGACGTCACAACATGCCTCTCTAGATATCAAAAGTATACACTATGAAAGGTGTATTAGCACTGTCATTCCCGACACTAGCTGTTGGTTGTGTTCAAACAGCGGTAAGGTTGGTAAAGTGCTTAGGCTCTGGAATCAGAATGCCTGGCTTTAGATTATGGCTCTGCATTCTCTAGCTGTGTGATGCTAGGTGAGTTAATTAACCTTTCTGGGTCTCAATTTCCTCCTCTGTAAAATGTGAGAATTGATATTACCTACCCTATTTTTGTTGTTGGGATTAAACATGCTGAACTAATTCAACTATAAAATGTGTTAAAGGGCTTAGTACAACGCCAGGCACTTAATACTCAGTAAAATTAGCTGACATCATTAAACCAGTTCTCACTAAGGATTTTATAGCTGACCGACATCTCATCAGAGACTACTAGCTGGGTATTCAATTATTATGTCCGGAACAAAAGTGAGTCCATAGGCACTGAAGGCATATTTTTCATACAATGCATTTTGGAGATGATGGAATGCGCAACAATTTCCTTAGAGATTAAAGGAAATGCATCTATTGACTCACTAAAACTAAATGAAGTAATGCAGCATATCACTTAGGGAAAGGAATAGAACTGATGTATGTTAGAAATGGTTAACGATCTCTGATTTTCAGTGGAAGAAAAGTATTGCCTCATTTAAAGCAGAGATACAGCTTGGCTCAGGGCAGACTCACTGCACAGGATGGGCTGCTTGTGAAATCTTCGTGACAGGAATTACGAGTTAGGAATCACTTGGTTTAAAAGCAAGAATTACAGATAGAATGAAATATTTCTGTTTTTGTTTTCTAAGTGTTAAATGTATAATGCTTCAGCATCCATTGCTTAACATTTGCTTTCTGGCATTGGACAGTATACTTAACATATACCAATTTTCACAGAAGCATGATATAAGAGTAAATATTTCGACAATAACAGCAGCAGCAGCAGCAACAAAAACAGTCCCATGGAAAATTTGTGTTCCAAAATACATGTGAATGTTAATAACTATTTTTTTTCCAATCCAGCCTGAATCATTCTGTATTTTCTGATGATTTTCATCATAATCAGACTTCTCCACAGCAATATTCAGTGGTAGAAGATAGCAGAGTAGCATCTATTTTTTAAGATAAAGGCAACAAACATTTTTGGACATGCAAGATCACAGATAATATAATTACCATGAGGCCTTTTTGAAGACATTACCAGAGGTTGATTGTCAGACAATCAAGAGATGAATAGAAAAACTACAGTGAAAGTTGTGGTGAAAAACATCAGGAATGTAGGACCAAGATGTTGTAACTGTAAATCTATCATTGTAGGGCTACAATTGGAAGATTAAGAGTATTAGGATTGTAGGACCAATAGTCAAACAAATGTGAAGTTTATAGTTACAGAACAGAGTGTAATTGTCATACGTCTTGACAATGGATAATTTAAAAGTTGGGAAGGAAGGGAAGTGTGTACAAGAAAGAAAGCATAAGTGTGGTTGTTTCTTTATTTTGTAGCCATGGAATAAAATATACACTTAAAACTGATAAACTAATAATAGAAGTCTAAAGCTATTTAACAGTAAAAAGTATTAATATAGATAATATAATCTCCTAAAATTAATGGTGAAGGAGAGAGGAAAATGGGGAAAAGGAAAAATCATTCTATATACTATCTTAATCACTGGTCATATAGTATGTCAAAAGGAACCGTATAAGAAAATAATTAAGTGTACAATTCTCAGAAACTATTAGTGTAGTTATTATATTAAATCATGATGACAGAAATAACAACTTGAAGATCACTTTTTAATACCAGAAAAAATGCTACAAATTAACAGAAGAAATGCATAAGTACACATGCACACACAGGATTGTTATCTACTTTCTTGTCTAGATTCATACTTTACCATAACTTTAGACCAACGAGGATTTCCACTATTTGTTTTTTCCAGTTCAAGTATGCATTTAACAACATTGTAAAATATTTTATTATATTAACTGGTATTTTATAAAAGTGGTTGATTTTTTAAGAAAATTCTGAATATTTTTGTAAAGAGAAGTATAGGCACCAATATAAAAATGAGGTGACGGTGTAGAAATTTCACACTAATACCCCTTTTGAATATTGATGTAAAAGTCTTGAACAGACCAATACCATGACAAGGTTGAAATTGTACTAGGAATGCAAGAGGTTCCATATTAGAAAATCTAATATGGGTAAGTTTGTTACTACATGAAAAGTGCAAATAATTAATAATTAATCAGAACTATAAATGTTGAAAATTCATTTAATAAAATTCCATATCCATTCTCAATAAAAACATAACAGTATAGGAGATATGATACTTTCCTAACATGATAAAATATACCAATCATAAAATGATTATTTGCCTGACACTTAAAGTGAAAGCATTAGAGAAATTTGCTTGAAATGGCAAGAATGTCCACTATCACTGTTACCGATCATTGCCCTAAAGCATTATGCAAAGCAATTAAGCAAGAAAAATAAAATAAAGGTATACAAATTAGAAAAAAGGAGGTAAAATTATCATTGTAAACAGGTGATTCACTTTTTTATCTCCAATACCAAAGGCAATCTGATTAAAATACAACCACAATTAATAAAATAATTCAGTAACATGGCTGTATATAAAATTAATTTAAAAATTGACAGCCTCCATGCATTAAAATAATTAATTTAGAAAATATACAGGAAAGCTCCCTTTATGATAGCAATAAATATAATAAAATATTTAGACATGTAATCAACAAGAATTGACAAAGTTTTATATTTTAAGAAAGCTTTTATATGCTACTGATAAGACTAGAGCAAATGGCAACATTTATCATAATACAACATGCGAAGATTCAACATCATAATGATTTCAAATCTCCTTAAGATAACCTAGAAATTTCAAAAGACTTAAATAAAAACAAGATTATTTTAGGAATCAGACAATGAGATTCTAAATTTTATGTGGAAAAATAAGCAAGCAATAATTGTGAGGAATATTCTGAGAATGAAAAGTAATGAGAGATGTCTCACCATTCTAGACAAGTGGGTACAAATGACACCATAAAAGTAAAGGGCAAAACCACCGAAGGGTTCTTTTTTTTATAATCTTACGTCAAGGAAGGAATTTCTTAGTGTGACTCAGAGAAATGATAAAAGCAACAATAATATTACACATTTGCCTGAATAAAAGTAAAAACAACTATGGAAAATAACAACATAAACAAAGAAAAGATACAAAAGCCAACTTGAAAAAAACATTTGCAACTCATATCACAAGTAAAGGGCTAGTTTTTCTACTGCATAAAAATGCTAGCAAATCATTAAAACAATGACCTAACAGCTAAATAGGAAAAAGAGAAAAGAGAATGCATATGCTGCTCACAGAGAAGGATATCTAAATGCCTCTTAAATAAGTCAATAGTTGCACAAACCAACTCATGGTAAGAAAAATTCAAGTTACAACTGCAGTGGGATACCATTTCTTAGGCTGGTAAACATCAGAAAGACTGACAATACACTACATTAACAAATGTGTTGGGAAAGTATATAAATTGGTTTGATTTATGTGAAGGGCAATTTGATAATATATGGCAGAGATAAAAATACACATATACTTTGACCTAGCAATTCTGTTTCAAAAAATTTGTCCTATAAACTCCAACATGTGGCCGGGCTCGGTGGCTCAAGCCTGTAATCCTAGCACTCTGTGAGGCGGAGGCAGGGTGATCACTTGAGATCAGGAGTTGAAGACCAGCCTACTAAAGAGCAAGACTCCATTTCAACTAAAAATAGAAAAAATTAGCCCAACATGGTGGTGCGCACCTGTAGTCCCACCTACTCGAGAGGCTGAGGCAGGAGGATGGTTTGAGCCCAGGAGTTTGAGGTTGCTATGAGCTAGGCTGATGCCATGGCACTCTAGCCCAGGTGACAGAGTAAGACTCTATCTCAAAATAAATAAACAAACAAATAAATAAATAAATAAAAATAAGTAAATTACTACAACATGTATGAAATGACGTCTGTACGTTTGTTGTAGCATAATTGATAATAGTAAAAGATTAAAAACACTAACATGTTTATCAATAGGAGACCAATTAAATAGTGTAGAAACACACAACAGAAGAGGGGAAGAATAGGAAATTTTGCTTTATGTACTTACATAAAAAGATGTTTAATATATAAAGTGTCTTTGTTTAGGCAACTATAACAAAATGCCATAAACTGGGTAACTTATAGACAGCGTGAACTTATTTCTATTTCTAGAGGGTAAGTAATCCGAAATCAAAAGGTACAGGAATATTATGTGTCTGGTAAGGTCCACTTCCTTATTCATAGATGGTACTTTCTCACTGTGTACTCATATAGTGAAAGAAGTGAGGGATCTTTCTCAGGCCTCTAGGCCTCTTTTTAAGGGCACTAATCTTATTCATGAGGGTATGATCTAATTACCTCCTAAACATTTCATCTCTTACTGCTATTACCTTGGGGGTTGGGATTTCAACATGTGAATTTTAGAAGGACAGAAACATTCAGATTATAACATATAGTAACTGAAAAAAGAAATGAGCGGAAAAGTGCATGCTAGCATTTGAAGCAAAATGAAAAATAAAAAAATCACTTGTATGTGTATTAAATATCTCTAGATGTATGCCTAAAAAACTGTATAGTAATTTACTCTAGGGAGGACAAGTGAATGATAGGGGCAGAGGTAGAGAAAACATTTTCTTTTAGACCCTTTTTGTACATTTTTGAATGTTGTAGCGTTACTACTCATTATGTTCAAAATGAATTAAATTTAAATTAAAGAAAAACAAGAAGCGTTGTTGTGTGTCATCCACTCAATGAAAGTGGTTCACAAGAATAGTTTGAATGGAGTAGGTTGAGGGAAAAATGGAAGGTGAGAAATTGGAAAATGGACAATAAAATATAATTATAGAAACATAAACATATTTTAATAAGTTTATGCTTGGGGTTATAGGTGAGGGTAGTAAGATCAGGAAATTTTTATAAACAGGTAATAAGTAAAGATAGATAAGGTAAACATAGATAAGAGATAAAGATAAATAATACTTCAATATGTTTTCGTGTTGTTAGGGATGATCCAATACCTAGGTTGTAAACTACCAAAAACAATGACATTGGTTTTTGAGCTCTGGATTTTTAAGTTTTTCTTTTCTGATAGGAATTAGATAAAAGTACTTGCTATCTATTAAGGCTACTTCTACTTGGCAGCAATAAGAACATTACATGTGTATCTACTTCTGTAATGGGGGGGGAGAGGATAATTGAGTAGATCAAACAAAGCTGCACGGTCATGGGACAAGGCAATCCTGGTGGGCGAACAGCATGGTGTACTGTCTCCACCCTGCTGTCCCTGCTACTTTCATATTCCCCCAATATCCATCACGTTTGTTGGTCGAGGGAGTGAGCAATGAGGGAATGACATTCTGTAGGTCTAGCACTACAAAACAAATGGAAACAGGTACTTTGCGAGAAAGAAAGATGAAGAAAAGTTATGACATGTTTCTATTTCAAGATCTATAATTATGTAGAGATTTATTTTGCTTCTCATCCCAGCATACATTCTACTCTTGTGGTGCATCTGTAACTTTTGTAAAAATTTATTTTGCTTATTATATCTGCCTCTCACCATCCAATTCACACCCGACCCAAGCCATGACCGCCCACATCCACATGTTTTCGTCACCCCTACCCCTTTTGATGGGCTGTTTTACATGATGGCTTTCCATCTCCATCATGTAAAAGTTATTCCACCTTCTTGCCTTCCCCTTCCAAGATAACATGTCATATTCTACTTTGCTCACCAATGGGCTGTCCACCTTCTTCCACTCCAAGTCCGCTTTCAGACCACTCAAATGGCAACATAGACAATTGAATAGAGCTATTGCGTATCATATTTGTCGGTAGATACTAAACACACCATAGCATCTAGCACAGTGTTTGAGAATTGAGCAGAGTTAGTAAATGTTATTTAAAAGAATTAATAACCAAATTTCAAAAGAAGTAGATTTTAAGTAACTTAAGGCAGCTCTATTAACATAGCTGTCCAACACAGAACCCAGCTTTTCTTTCAAAGTAGGAAAGGTTTTCATTCAGACAACTAACTCCCAGTTTATTATGGTAAAGGTTTCTTCATTAGATAGACGGTTCATCTGAAAGATGCCTGAAATCCTTTCTAAATTTTAAGTTTATAATCACTTGATTCACTCTCTACTTATCATTGATGTTGAATCTTTTTTTTTTGATCACGTCCATATTGCTTATTGACTTGCTTATAGTAAAATAATTCATTTTTTCTGTAAGATATTAGTTCTATTTCAAAATAATCTTACCTTTAAAAAATAGTCAACCAGCTTAAGTATTTCGCCAGCTTTTGCTGGAGGGAGTTTATTGAAATGAGCTGAGACAGAGAGACTGCACAGGCCTTCAGCACAGCAAGGGCAACCAAGATGAGAGACAACTAGCTCAGCCTTTCAAAAGAAGGGAGAAGTATTGGTTCCAGACCTGCTCCAGAGAGAGGCTCAAAGGGACGCAGCACTGGCAGAACAAAGAACCCTAGGAGGGAGGCTTTGCTCCAAAAGAGAGGTTTTTGCTTCAGGAGAAGACTGTTCCAAGGAAAAGGAGACTAACTGTTTCAAACTCAAAAAAAGCTGATCTTATGGCTCTTGGCAAAATAGTGAGTAGAAAAGAAATATTAACTTGAATCCAACTGAGAGAAGTGGATCAAAGTAAACCTACTGCATGTCTAGTAAAAGAAAGGACTGTTTCTTGTATGTAGCTTTTGCCTGCTTTCCTTTCATTTCATATTTTGCATTTTTCTATTATTTATGATTGATAAACGTGCTTTGATTCTATAAATTCTTTTTTGTTTGTTTTCCCCATATCATTCATATTTAATTCTACAAACATTTATGGATGTCTGTTATGGAGCAGACACTATGCAGAGTGCTGCAGTTTAAAAATAATAGGACATGGCCCCTTCCCATATGGATCTCGTAGTCTAGTGGATGGCCACAAAACTCATGGTAGTAGCAGGAAGTGGTTAAAAAGCACAAGCTTTGGAATTGACAGGGATTTAGGTTCTAATTCTATCATATATATTATCTAAAAGGGGTAAGTTACATAAAATAAATTCTAATCTTTAATTTCCTTATCTGTAAACTGTAGATAAATCTCACGGATTGTTGTAAAGATTGAATGAGATTATGCACATATACATGTAAAGCAAAAATAAAAATGTCCCACACATAATACATTCTTAATAAATGTTAACTACTATGACTGTTTCCACCATTACTACTATTACAATTATTCTAGAAAAATGCTATGGCATCATTTACTTGTATTACAATTAATATTACCTAGGAGAGGATCGAAGATACTGGGAAGAATATTCATGACTCAGATCTTGAAGAATTAAATCACTTCTTTGTGGGAAAGAAGGCAAAGATATTTCTAGTAGAAAACATTAGGAAACATATTTGTGAAATTTCATTCATTAAACTGAGTGCTAAAGGACATGGTTGCTAAAAATCCAGGCCTCAGTTGTAAATGGTGTTAAGCCAGATAGATATACACTTTCCTTCTAGATCCATTCTCTACTTTTTTCTACCATACTCTCTGCCCCAGGAATTGATGTGTATGGACTATCAAGATGCTCTTGTGCCCTCTTGCTTCCAGTTGGGTCCAGCCAATGGGAAACCCTAAGAAAATACTAGAGGGAGAGGGGACATGAATCAAGACATTGATTCCCCTGGTTCCCTCCCTAAAAGGTATTCTTGCTCTGGCTGTGTCTATTGACAAATGGTCACTATTCCCAATAATGTGACCTGTTCTACCTCTGAGTCTCTGTATCTAGGCTCCAGTAACCTCTCCCTCACCTTCTGGCTTTGGCTCTTGGGTCACAACTTCTATTGAAAGTCCCAGGTTTTCATATTGTCCTTTAAAGTTTCCCTTGTCCTGTCTTCTCCATTGTAATTCATTCTTTTGTAAATGAACTCTCCTAGAGTTTTCCTGATTTGAGTATACTCCTCATTTCCTGTTAGAACTTTACCTATAGAGGTATTGATTGTTGTGTTAAGACTTTATTCATGGATTCATTTATTCTATCATAAAACAAACACCTGCTGAGTGCTTACTAGGGAACTGCTACACACTGTCTCTGGTCTCATGGAGTTTATAGTCTAGTGTGGGATATATACAAGTAAATAGCAATGAAAATTTAGTATTGAATATAATAGATGTTAAAATAAAGGAAGTAAAGGTGCTTAGGACTGACTACATAGCAAGCATATCTGATCTGGACACAATTGGGTGACAAGTATGGAATGTGAGGTTTGTTCAGTGAAAAAGAAAGTGTTGAGCATAATGGAGCTGAGAATACAGAAATTTAGTAAATAATGAGATGGTGACACACTGTGGAATGACAATGGATGATAAGGAGTGAAACATGGTGAAACTAACTGTGTACATTTTGTCCAAAGAGTCCAAGAGCCCTATGATGAGAATGGCTCATTAAACCTCAGCCCAAACTGATTTGGATACGGTTCATTTCTTAGGGGGATTTGAAGGTGCTCTGACCTTATTGTGTGAAGTCAACTTTGATCCTAAATAGTTGCATCTCTCATCTTACAGAGTACAAAATAAGAGAGTTCTTATGTATTTAATATTTTATGTCATGCTCACAATTAAAAACCAGTTGTTTTCCTGCATTTTTAGTGATGCACTAAGAATGATAGTTCTCTTCATAATACAGACTATATCAGTTTACCCTACTGTAAAATGAATTGCTTTTATATAGTGATGGACACTGGAAAAAAAGAAAGTCTGGATTCTTGTATGGTTTATAAGTTATTTATGTGATTGAAGCTTGATAAGCATTTACTAATGTAATAACGCTTCCATTTTTCTGTGTGGGCATGAGGTAGATTCATCTTAATGACCTCTCACACATATTACTGCCATATGATCTTTTCACAATGGCTATCCCATTATTGTATTATAACCAAATTTCAGCTCATTGCAAATATTTTCATGGTATAAAATTGTTGTATTTGGGAATGTGGGCAGTAAAATATTTTAATGGTACATGATCGTTGTATTAAAGAGCGTGGGATTATAAAGAAATTAAACTTCACACAGATCATAAAAAGACAAAAAACTTTGGTCCTTAATGCATGGAGGAAACCTAAACAACAATAGGTAGTTTCAAAGTGCAATCTTAAATCATCTTACTCTCAAATTGCTCTTCTGTGTCTCAGGAACAGAACAATATCTTGATTTCCTGTTCCTCTATCAGTATTTCTCTCTTTTCACTTTGAAATGTATCAAATTAACAGCTAATACCCGTTTTAGTCAGGGTTCTCCACAGCAGCAGAACCAATAGGATGTATAAATACAGAGAGAGGCATATTTTAAGGAATTGGCTCACGTGATTGTAGAAGCTGGGAAGTCCAAACCTTGCATGACAGGCCAGCAAGCTGGAGACCCAGGGAAAAATAGATGTTACAGTCTTTTTTTTTTTTTTTTTTTTTTTTTGAGACAGAGTCTCACTCTGTTGCCTGGGGCGAGTGCCGTGGCGTCAGCCTAGCTCACAGCAACCTCAAACTCCTGGGCTCAAGCAATCCTACTGTCTCAGCCTCCCGAGTAGCTGGGACCACAGGCACGCGCCACCATGCCCGGCTAATTTTTTCTACATA
>CAUYRB010107168.1:0-27574 GCA_963574695.1 Propithecus perrieri | reverse complement strand
CTATAGTTTTCTCTTTTTTTTGTTTTGTCCTTTCCTGGTTTTGGTATCAAGGTGATAATGGTTTCATAGAATGAGTTGGGGAAGATTCCTTCCTTCTTGATGTTATGAAATAATTTCTGCAGTATGGGTACCAATTCTTCTTTGTAGGTCTGATAAAATTTCTCTGTGAAACCATCTGGTCCATTAAAAAGTGGGCAAAAGACTGACATAGTGGCTCACACCTATAATCCTAGAACTCTAGGAGGCCAGGGTGGGAGGATTGTTTGAGCTCAGGAATTCGAGACCAGCCTCAGCAAGAGCAAGACCCCATCTCTACTAAAGATAAAAAAATTAGCCAGGCATGGTGGCATGCACCTGTAGTCCCAGCTACTCAGGAGGCTGAGGCAAGAGAATTGCTTGAGCCCAGGAATTTGAGATTGCTGTGAGCTATGATGACGCCACTGCACTCAACCTGGGGTGACAGAGCGAGACCCTGTCTCAAAAACAAAAACAACAAAACACAAAGAACAAAAGTGGGAAAAAGACATGAACAGAACCTTTTCAAAAGAAGTTAGACTAATGGCCAATAAACACATGAAAAAATGCTCAATGTCACTAATCATCAGAGAAATGCAAACCAAAACCACAATGAGGTATCACCTAACCCCAGTGAGAATAGCTTTTATCAAAAAGTCCCAAAACAATAGATGCTGGTGTGGATGCAGAGAGAAAGGAACACTTATACACTGTTGGTGGGACTGCAAACTAGTGCAACCTCTATAGAAAATAGTATAGAGATTACTCGACTAAAAGTAAACCTACCATTTGATCCAGCAATGGCAGTACTGGGTATTTACCCAAAGGGAAAAAAGTCATTTTATCAAAAAGACCCTTGCACTAGAATGTTTATTGCAGCACAATTCACAAAGATATGGAATCAAACCAAGTGCCTATCAATTCATGAATGGATTAATAAAATGTATAAAAGATTGTTTGCAACAATCTGGATGGAAATGGAGACCATCTTCCTAAGTGAAGTATCACAATAATGGAAAAACAAACACCACATATACTCACTTTTAAATTGGAACTAACCAATCAGCACTCACATGCACAGATGGAAGTAAAATGGAAATCAGTGGAAATCATGCAGGTTGAAGGGGAGAAGATGGGATGGGTGAAATCATACCTAACAGGTACAATGTACACTGTCTGGGTGATGGGCACACTTATAACTTTGACTCAAGCAATACACAAGCAACCCATGTAACCATTACATTTGTACCCCTGTGATATTCCGAAATAAATAAATAAATAAAAATGAAAAAACAACTTTTGACATCTAATAAAGAAGATAGATGCACGTCTAGTTTGTGGACCTACTACATGAAACTTTCACATATTTCTGTGAAAGTAGTTTTATACACTATCACATACACACAGTAATACAGTTAAAAAAAAAAAAAAAAACCTCAGGAAGACACCCATAAAAAAGAGAAAATCCTTCCTGGAAGTCTATTTATTCTTTTGCCAAATTTCTGAATCTTGCTTGGAGACTTCAAATTGTTTTTAAATGCATCATCTTAACAGTCTGTTTTTTAAACTGCTTTTTTACTTGAAATTCTATAAGCCCTGTTTAATTTCTCTAAAAACACGTTTAGATCACTTTAATCCCTCATTGACATTTAGAATGTTTCCAACTTTTAAAATGTATTATAAACATCACTGAGAAGACTATCCATATATATTCACCTATGTACACTTCTCTGACTATCTCCTTCCAATAATTCCTTAGAAGTAGAATTTCAGAGTGAAAGGGTGGGCACATCTTAAGGACTTTTGGTTAAAAATCACCAAGTTGCCCTTGAGAAATTTTACAGAGTCAGGAGCAGATTAGGAGACTAGAAGAATCTAAATATAGGTTTCTACAACAATCTTTCTTTGTGACAGCTCTTTTGTTTAACTTTTCTATATTTCTTTTTCTGGAAAGGAAGCAGCCACCATTTTCTGAGAGGACAGAAACTTGTATAGTGAGAAAACATAAATTTAGGATTGTGTCTCAATGCCTAAGAGATCTAAGTGGGTCTGACCCTTGGCCAAATGCACGCTCCTATTCCCAATTACTTCTGTGTTAAATCAGGAAAAGGTAGTGCTCCCATTTATTCAGTGTCTCCCATCCATTCCTCCACCACCTCACTTCAGGAAGTATTAAAAAATATATCACAAACATTTACAGGGGAGCAGGGGAGCTCATTGATTTTCTGAAAGCAATTTGTTAATTAACATCAAAGGAATGAAATCTGACTTGCATAGCCTAGTGAGTGGCATTTTTCCATAGTCCTGGTTGCTATGGTGATGAAGGAAACTCGTTTGTTCTGGGTCACTCCTAAATTTGTGCATGAAAGCATAAGAGATTATTCCTGTCTAATCAAGTTATATGGAAAAGTTGAAGGGGAGGTGCTGTGTTTTATAGCCATCAACCCTCAACAGAATAAAACACAATAGCTGAGAAAAGGGGATTATATCTTCCTTTAAAAAACAGAGTAGAGAATTTCTAAGTGACCCCAAAGCCTCTTCCAGCAGAATATCTTTCTTTTTTTTTCTGCACTAATATGAGGAATGTGGAATCACGTTTCTTAAAGGGAATTAGAGTACATATTGAAAAACTCAACAACCCGACTTTGCATAATGAATAAGGAGTAGGGTGTGCATTCATTAAACAATTTTACTTTTGAACTTAAATTCTACACTGTGTCAAATGCCTCACTAGCTCTGCATTGCCAGGAAGCCAAGTTCTGTTACAATTAACATAATTGAGAAAGCCGGAATGGAGAAGGAATGGCTCACCTCTTCTTTACCAGACCTCCTGGCCCCTGTGGTATATAGATTTAAGTATCTCTTACACATTCTTCTGCCTGTCCCATACCTCAGTTACTCCTAAAGCAGATGGTAGTTTTGTTTGTCATCATTAGACTTTCTGTGTCTGCCCAAGCATTATTTTTATAAAAGATTGTGGCTTCATTAGAGTTTGATTTTTATTTATGGAAAGCTTACTATTCCCCCCCCCCACCAAAAAAAAAAAAAACATATAGATGTGAATTCTAATCTTTATCCTGCCATTTATTAGCTATGTGGTTTGGAAAAATCCCTTAATATCTCTTACACCTCAGCCTTCTTTTCTATAGAATGAGGATAATAAGATCTACCTATACAGGATTTTATAAATGGTTTTTACACCTATAATTATTATCCATTGCAACATGACAAATTACACCCAACACTTGGCAGCTTAAAAAATAAATATTTATTATTTCATACAGTTCCTGAGGATCAGGCATCTGAAGCACTTTAGCTGAGTGATTCTAGCTTAGGGTACTCTCATGAGATTCCCATCAGCCATCAGCCACAGCTACAGTCATCTCGGGGCTCTACTGAAGCTGGTGGGCCTGCTTCCAAACTCATTCAGCAATTCTATGTTGGCTGTGGCTCTGAGACCACTATTCCTCATCGTGTGGTTGTCCCCATGGCAGCTGGCACCCCCTAGAAGGAGAAGAAAAGAATGAGAGACAAGAACAAGGAAAAGCACCTGACACAGATGCCACAGTCTTTTTCATAACCTAATCTCAGAAGTGACAACCCATCACTCTTGTTGTGTTTATTTTATTAGCAACAAACTGGTGACACCCAAGGAGCCCAATAAGACCACACGCAAAGAAAGGAGAATTCAGTTCCACCTTTTGAAGAGATGAGTATCAAAGAATGTGTGGATATATTTGTAAAACCATCAAGTCTTCCTTCAATTCCCCCATTTACTTTCACTTTACATGCAAATATACATCCCTCTCAAAGCCACCAAAGTTTCTTCCCATTGCAGCCTCAGCTCAAGTCTAGAATCTCATCATCTGAATTGAGTCCAGGTGTGGATAAGACTCTTTGGATTAGTCCCTTAAGCAGATCTCCTTGAGTGCAGCTTCTCTCTACCTATGAAACTGAAGGCATTTGTTATCTGCCCCCGACACACACCATATGTATACACACATGTTTAATGGTGGGACAGGTTTAGGATAATTGCTGTAGGTATTCCCCACCTGAACATGGGGACATAGAAGGCACTAAATAGAAGGCACTAAACTGTCCTGGATCCATAGTTACTGTGAAATCCAGCTGGGCAAGCGGTGGATGTTCACTGATTAGGTCTCATGGCCTAAAAATAATTCTCAATGGCTCTCACTTTCACCATCTGGGCTTTTGGTTCTTCCTCCTCCTTCCTTTTTCATGACAAGTAGAACATGTTCGCAGCTGAGATGCTTTCTCAGCCTGCTTTCTGCCAGTAGAGTTTGGGAAGCCTCTTTTTGTTTTGTATTGTCTCTGTCCTTTGAATTCAAGTTGGCAATGTCACTGTGTAAATAATCCCTCTAAAAACTTTGTTGGTTTTCTATGAGTCTTATTGGGGAACACTCTATTAGACAGAAGCCACACCCCCAATTTTCTCAAGATAAACTCTTCTATACTTTAGTATTCTGCTGAGACTACTAAGGGACAATATCCTTAAGATTTCTAGAATTGCTAATGTTTGATTGAGAGACTCTGTAGGACATAAAATTGGTATCTTTAGTGAGTCTCTTTTCTGACCAAAAGGAACTCTGAAATACCACCATAGCTCTTTCTGAGGTCTTATGAAATAATTTCACAGTCACACCCTTGGCATAATCTTTGGACTTGTTTCCCCGGCACCACCCTGCATATGTTCTTTGCTGAGGAACCATTTCTTAATTTTAGAATTGCTTGCTATCTGGAATGTCTGAGAATTTTCAAAACCATCACATCCTGGTTTCTTTAAGCTTAAAAGTCTTTTATTGTTTGTTTGTTTGTTTATTTTTCTCTTCTCATATTTTCCTGTAAGCAGCAAGAAGAAGCCAAGCAGTACTTAAAACAACTTTCTCAGAAATTGTGAGGTTGCAGTCCACTATCTGCTGAGGCTGCAGGCATCTCAAGCTTTAAGCGGGGCTGAAGAATCCACTTCCAACTTCCCCCATGTGGTTGTTGGCAGGCTTCAGTTCTCACTGGCTTTTGGTTACAGGCCTCTGTTTCTCATCACATGGGCCTTCATGGCCGTTGGCTTTCCCTGGAGCGAATGATCCAAGAGAGTAAGAACTAGACAATGAGAGCAAAATGGAGCACACAAGTTGAAGCTGCACTCTTTTCATAACCTAATATTGAACTCATATTCTATCACTTTTACCTTAGTCCATTCATTAGAAGCAAGTAATTGAATCCAGCTTGCACTGAAGAGGAGGGAAATTAAGCTCCTTCTCTTGAACGGATGAATATCAAAGAATTATTGGACACCTTTGAAAAACCGCCCTACCCTACTCCTATGGACTGAATTTTGTCCCCATAAAATTCACATCTTAAAGTCTGAACCCCCAATGTAACTGTCTTTGGAGATAGAGAGTTAATTAAGGAGTTAATTAAGGTTAAACGAAGTCATAAAGATGGAGCCCTAATCCATTAGGACTTGTGTCTTCATAAAAAGCCGAAGAGACACCAGAGCTTTCTCTCTCTCTTTGTCCTCATGCAAACGCAGAGGAAAGGCCGTGTGAGGACACAGAAAGAATGTGCTGTTAGCTGGAGAGGCCTCACCAGAAACCAACCTGGCTGACACCTTGATCTTGGATGTCCAGCCTCTAGAACTGTGATAAAATATATTTGTGCTGTTTAAGCCACCAGTTTGTGATATTTTGTTATAGCAGCCTTAATGGACTAATACCTCCACAAAGCACTACTAATGATGAAAGAAAAGAAGGAACTAAAACCCCTAAAGGTCGGAAAATTTAACCACAAATCTAGCTGCATGTGCAAAACTTATTTGTAGGGTTTTTTTTTTTGATTTATAATGTTTATGAGAATATTATATATTACGTAATACCAAGTAGCACTGATGTTCCATAACAATGTGCTGTGGTTATACCATGCTGGCTTTGAGTGAAAGACATTGCACATAGCAGGTCCTTAATAAATAGTAATTTTTATTGATGATAACTATTTACCTATATCAGTTATTCTAATCTGCATAAAATCCCATAGAGAATGATACTATTATCCCTATTTTACATATGAGAAGCTTGGGCTCAGAGAAGTCAGTGTTCCATATTGGCATTCCTTATCAGTAATAAAATTGGGCTTACGGCACCAAAGCTGTCTTCTTTCCACTGCACCAATCTGCCTTTCTAAAGAGATCACGCTAGTATTTTGAAACAGTTCACTTCTTGGAAAATGACATTTTAAATAAGAACATGTCAGGATCCTCCAGAGACAAATACCATGAGTGGAGAACACAGTGTAAAATATTTTATCTTACAGAATCTTTGATTATATGAGATTCATGTATTTTTATTGCAAAAGCACCAAGCCGTATATACTAGTACCCTTTAGGAAATAGAAAAGAAGACATACATTTATTCATTCAACCTTGGTTGAGCACTCACAACCTGTAAAACATTGTGTTAGTTATTGTGAAGTTTTAGAAAAGACTTCCATGGGCTCTGAACAACTCTGGAATATATAATCTGGTAAAGGAAATTAGGTATGAACACAAAGAATTATCATGAATGTATCAGTTAGCTATTACCACTGTAGTACTGTATAACAAACCACTCCCAAACTCAATGACCTACCATAACAATAATTTATTCTTGCTTACTTATCTGTGGGTTGTGTAGATAGGTGCTGTCTGACCCAACCTGCTCTCCGCTTGGCTTGGCACAAAGCAATAGGTTACATCAAGGTCTGCACTAAGCATCTCTCATCTTCCCTGATTCAGTGTGGTAGCCAGAGCATGCTACTCTCATGGTGATGGCAGAAGCAGAAGAGAGGCAAGAAAAACCTTTAGGGCCTTTTAAAGAGTCAGGTCTGGACACACTGTCACTTCCCCCACATTCCACTGGCAAGAGAAGGCACATGGCCAACTCAACATTAATGGTGTGAGAAAATAAACTCTGCCGTTAATGGAGGAACTACAAGGTCACATAGCAAAAGACATGGAGACAGACAAGGGCAATGAATTGGGAATGATAATACAATTTATCATAATAAGTGACCAAATATGGTAAATTCCTTAAGATGCATCCAAAAGTAGAAGAGCTAGCAATGGTCAGAATCATTAGACCTTATTTTAATCTGTTTCGTTCTCTGATTAAATGTGAATTGATTGTTTAACTGCTTGGAGCCTCAGTTACCTCATCTTGAAAATGATTTTTGTAAAGATGAAAAGTGATCACATACATAGAGATAAATACCAATGTCTGGCACATAGCAAAAGCTCAATAAAAGAAAGAGAAATACAAGACAAGAGCTGTGTGAGTTCATATTCTACTGGAGGAAGCAAGACATCCGTTTGTGAAACAACTAGAAAATGATTATAGGTGATCTCTGAACAAGGATGAGCAGCATACAAAATTTGATCCATGTGGAGAGGGCTCTGGAAAGTCTTCTTTATCCACATAGAATGAAGCTCACTAAATGAATAACTTCAGTTCTTTCTCTCTTTTATTTCTTAACAATTAATTTCAGGAGTGTACGCATATATTTCCATTCATCTTAACTGTTTATAAGCTATTCTGGCAGTGAAATGACATGGTTGTCATGGAAGCAATCAAGAATCAGGAATCAGAACTCCAGAGTATATGCAACTGACCATGCTCATTATTACAATACTAAAGATTTGGTTTTTTCTTTACAATAAGTCATTTGTGAAGGAACGTTTCCATCAAAATTTTCATCTTGTGATACCACATCAAATTCATTAAGCAAGTATAGTCCCACAAGTGTCTAACACAGACACATATGTGTATATATATATACTTGATAGCTATATGCATCTTCTGCGTATGTAAGCATTTTAGGTATGGCTCATTCTCATTCCCTCATTGGCTTGACTGAATTTAGAATTTCCCTACTATCCTGGTTATTGAGACTAAAACCCAACTCAAGGATCCTTTATATTCAACTTTGCTTCCTTAGTGAAATGGCTAAAATCTGTAGTCTCAAGGAGTTTCCAATTTATTTGAGGAAAGGAAAACTATTCAAAAATAAATGTTTGAGAAAACAGGTAAGGATACATATAAGGATATATAGAATGACTAATCAGACTCTCCCAGGTCTTGTACTAGCCTTTCTATTCATTCTTTCTACGTCCCTTCATGTTTTTAACTTTAAATATTTGAACAGACTATTTTCAAAAGTGTCATCTTCATTTTTTCTACCCCAAAATATTTCTTTGAGGTCAATTTAGCAGTGATCAAAAATGTTTTAATTGTAGAAGGACTGTGTTAGGTGTTTTGGAAATGCAAAATGATTAAGACACCATGGTTGCCATAGAGATCCTAGCACATGGGAGGGTCAAATAAAAAACTATTTGTTGTCTTGTACATTACAAGGAAGAATGGAATTCTGTGTGTTTCTTGCTCTAAGAGAAGAAGAATTCAAAAATGAGTGACATTTGAGCTCCTCTTAAAAGATGGAGAAGATTTAATTAAAGAAACACAACGTGGGAGCAAAATACTCTAGAAATAAAAATATAGAGATGTCTTGCAGGCCTTTGAAACACTCAATCTTGGACTTAGGCAAAGCACCAAGCCTGGAAATGAAGCTCTGAAAGTTATAAGAATAGTAGTGCTATATGAAGCCATATATACAGAGAGAGAGCCATAGAGAGAAAGACTATGAACACAGGAAAGAAAACATAGAAAAGCATCAAGAATAAGCAGAGGGGGAAAAAAAAAAAACACAAAGGAGACTAAAATATTATCACAATGAATAATAAAAGGATGAAATGTAATGGAAAACGACAGTATCAAATTCAAAAGAAAAATCAATTGGTGGATGAATGAAGACCAAAAAGAGGAAGTTGATGAAAATTAATTATCTTACTGTAGAGAGAATTTTCTTATGAGTCCTGAGAAAATAAGGAAAGGACAAGTGAACAAATATAAAATTTTAAGGAGGATGAGAGAGAAGTTGAAAAGGTCCACATGAAAGGGTCTTAGTGTTACCATTTTATTGAATGATTTGATTTACAAGGGTGAAGGCAGGTAGTAATTTTATTCTTTCTCTCATTGCCCCTTAAACTGAATCCCTAGACTCATTCTTTCATAAACTAGATGAAATTTCAGCCAAGTACCACAGCTTTTCTGATCCCTTTAATAAGATCAGCCTCATTTTACTAATTGAATAGTCCCCAACCAATGTAATATTTAATCTAAAAAGGCATGCAATTGAAAACTGTTTCTCCTCCCCCAGCTCAGGCTTACTTTAGGCTTAAATGCATAGATTCATTTTCTTCTCTTTTTATTCACTTCTTCCCCATTTCCTATTTATTTTTTACTCCTCCAAGATCTAGTTAGGTAGAGAGCAGACCAAGGGGGAAATTGCCCAGTCTATGTAGCCAAAATAGTGTCACCTATTGTCCTTGCTCATCCTCCTAGATAGATGTATAATTTCAAGCTCTATGTCTCTTGAGAATCTTTTGTTGAGTTTCTCAAAGGCACTCCCACTGGGAAACACCAATTGCAGCCTCTGTAATAGAGCCTGGCTGGCTGCTGTCAATCCCATCTTCATCCTCTGGTCTTTTGGTTGCCCATGCTCTGCTGGGTCACTTCATGTTTCTACGGATTTCTTCAGATGATCTTAGGTTAACACTCTACCTTGAGAGCCATGTTATTGCTCAGAAAGTACGCACCTTTTCCAGCTATTGATGGAGGAGTGGTTCCTCTGTTCTCTGCCGCAAAGCAGGTCACTCCAGGCACCACCTTTTGCCTTCAGACTTTTCCCAGCAAGAATCATATGTTGAACCTTATGTTCCCTAACTCAAGGGATAGATCTATTACCATACTATCCTGAATGAGCTTGATCTTGTCTGGTCTTGGAAGAGAGCTTCAGAGGTATATATTAAGGTCTCCTTGGGATCCTTTTGAAAGGTTTTTCACTTGCTGAGGATCAAGGACAGGATGTCACAGCATTTCAATTATTCCCCCCAGTGAAATTCTGTCATAGACTCTTAAACGTCAATCTCTCATACATTCAAAAGGTAGTGATGGGCCTGTGTAGCAGAATTGGTTTTCAGCCATCTCCTTTGCAAGTCCTGTGTAGCTGGTTTAGCATCTCTCTTCAGAATGGGGGAGGATTTGGCAACTGTTGTGTTATTTTCAGCCAAGGACCTATGCAGAAAATTCAAGACAACAGGAAGAGTTGAATTTAACATCCTGATACATTAGTAAAATGGGAGATTAAATCATTTATTGAGGTTGAATGAGGGCATTTAGGGATTTTTGTGGTTAATAAAAGAGAAAAAGGGACTCCCATAAGAGGGGTAGACAGTCAATAAGCCATGAAGAAAAGATTGGGTGAATAACAATTGTGAGGTTTGATAACATCAATATGAACTACAAGCCATCAATACAGTTATGGGAATTTTGCTGTCAAATCCAGTAATTTGGAAACTAGAGAGAAAAAAGAATTGAGATTTTTTTTTTCCCAATGACAGTAATTGGCCAGATGTTTTACAGCATGAGATGGTAATAACCAGTGGTCAAAGCCTGCAAAAAGCCCCCAACTAGGTAGAAAGGGAATAACAATAATAACCTTAACCATTCATTAAGCACTTTCTGTGTGCCAAGAAGTTGCTAAGGTCTTTATATATCTACATTATGTAATATTATCTGTGCTTTATAGAAAAGGAAAGGGAGTCTTAGACAGGTTAAGTAACTTTCCCCTAATATCCTATAGCTGTAAGTGGAGAGTGGGGTTTGAGCTCAGATCTGTCCCACACAGAGTCAGCACTCAGAGGTGAATCAGATGAATGCAAGTAGACTTGGAGATGAATGATTATAGACCCAAATGAAAACAAGAGTGGAGGTTAGCATGAAGTAGAGTGATAGGAGCTTGTAAATCAAGAGTGTAAGTTCAAAATTACTATCATAGAGTGCCAATGAAGTACAAGTACAGCTGTGCAAAGGGGTTGACCAAGTAGTGCAGAGCTGGAGGTTGTTAGAATAGAAATAAATAAAAGGACTGATACACAAGAGGGTTCATTTCTTGATCTTGGTGAATGATGTATCCACCCAAGGGAAAGCTGGAAGACTGGGTGCAAAATAGGAAATCTGTGAGTAGGCGAATAAAGATGTCAAAAAAATGTAAGGGAAATCCTACAGAAGTTTGTAAAATTTGGTGGCCAAAATGAAAAAAGTTAAATGATGTGGGCTTCATACAGAGCTGGAATTGTTGGAAGAAAGAAATGACAAAATAATCGAGAAGTAGCAGTGGGAAGGAAATAGAATTTAAACAACTTCTAACTCCAAGGCACGAGAAAATGAGTCACCTCTAAAGGGAATTGAGCAGGATGTATGGTTTTCAAAGGACAAAAGGAGGAAACCACCCTCCCCACTTTCCACCGCCCCAGAGAGACCTTTCCTGGTCACCCAATCTAGAATAATTCCTTCCTCCAATGGTTCTCTACCACCTTAGCCTCTTTTATTTTCTTCATGCTGCTTACTATTACATAAAAATACTCATTTGTTTCTTAATATTTTATGCACCACTAACATGAGCCCCCTGAGCACAGGGACTCTGCTTTGTTGACCACTGCAGTCCCATCTTGGAGGACAGAGCCTGTCCTGTAGCAGACACTCAGTAAATATGTGTTGGATGAATGCATGGTTTGGACTGGATGTTTGAGAAAAATCTTGAGAACATGTTCAAGGTTTTTTTTTTTAACACTATAAAGATGTATCAAAGAGCAGCGGCAGGAAAGGTGGTGGATGTGATCAAGAAGAATGGGTCTGGATATTTAATTTTCTTTGAGGCTATTGTAAAAGGAATTGCCTTTTTGATTTGATCTTCTTCTGCTTGACTGTTGTTGGCATATATGAATGCCTCAGATTTGTGTGTATTGATTTTGCAGCCTGAGACTTTGCTGAAATCATTTATCAGTTCTAGGAGTAAGAGCTAAAGTTTTTCTACAACTATGTAACTTTCTGTATTTGCCTTTGAAGTTTTAAAATTATCACTTTGGTTAAATAAATGACTATTATTTCACAGTGACTTCTCATCTTATTTTGATCAAATATTTTAAACCTATGATGTTTTTGATGAATTTTCTCAAAATCAGATTTTAATTAAGTATTTTTCTTGACCTCAAATGAAGTTAGAGATTTTCCAGATGGGGACTTGGAACATCTCAAAAGGATATATCTCTTTATAAAAAGAGACATAATAAACTATTTGGGCTTATTTGATATATTAAATTATATGGGAAGCATTGTCAAATAATAAGTAATGCTAAACCTTCTTTGAGTTACATTTTTATGGATGTGTTATCAATGTGTTTAAGAAATTATATGAAATTAATAGAAATCTAATAGTCCTGGTATAATGCTATTAGTCATAATTCTAGTTATTACCTTAAAATATTGTATACAACAGAAATAATGCAATTTCCTTGTCAATTACATCATTGTAATGAACTGTTACCAGATTTTTAACCATGGCCATTTTAAGTGTTGTCATTCACAGACTGTTAGTTGTTTACTCTGGTACTTTCCTGAGCAGCTATGAGCCTAAAGTGTTTCATTTTCAAGGAAATTCATGGAAAGGACTCTGGCAAGTACAGGTTTTAATAACTTCGAGGTCATACCAGTGGACTGGGTGAGAATTCCACAATTCTAATGAAGAAACTGGTTCAAAAACTGCTAACCCAACATCAATCAGAACAAAAATTAATTAAGTACCAATGAAATGATTTGGCAGATTTTCATGCTAAGTCAGCCAGTACTGAAATTGTTAATATATGCAATTTGAGTGAACTCCATAGGATTGATCCAAGTCAAATTATCTATGACAAGCTATTTAATAAACTGTGCTATGCACCTGAATTGGAGAAACAAAATTAGTATTTAAGAGGATGTAAATCCGATGTTAAGTGTAGATTCAGGGAGAGCCTGGACAGCCACCTGGTCCTTTCTGAGTTCTTAAAGCTTCCATTATTAAAAGCTCTGCATGCCATAATGGAAGTCATGGAAGAGAAAAAATGATCCAAATTATGAAAAAGTATTGGAATGCCTGTTCTAGAATTGCCAAAATGATTATAACCAATGTTTGGTTTGTCAAACCCATAATTCTGGTAATACAATAAAAACTTCAAGTGATACATTTCTGGCACCTGCTGGGTCATTTGAACACTTCCGGATGGATTTCCTCCAGATGGATTTCCTTCAAGTGCCACCTAAAAATGCATGTTTTCTGGTTGTAAAAAGCTTTCCCATGCAGGAAGGGAGATACTAACAGTAACTAAAGATTATTAGAAAATGTATTTTCCTTATAGGGCATTCCTATGGAAATCTTCAGTGATGGAGGTACTGATTTCACTGGACAAGTCGTTAAGCAGTTAAAGAAGGTATTCAAATACGTGGCATTAGGCAAAGCTAACTGAATCAATTGGATTGCCTTGATCAAAGATATTACCGATTATGGTACCAGATCCACTCTTATTAGAAAACAGGTTAACCCCTTATGAAATAGTTATTGGAAAGTCTATGCTCTTAATATTAAGGTTGGTGCAAAAGTAATTGCAGTTTTACCATTGTTGAAGTTTGCCGTTCGCTATTGGAATACATTCTTAAATAAATGTGGTTATGTTGTATGTCATTTTAACGTGCATTTCTCACTTTATGTTTTTTTGCTAATGACATTACTTGCTGTTTATTTTATATTTATTTTAGACTATGGAAATGATGTTAGACAAAAAGCAAATTTGAGTGATTTTCTTATTTGAGTTCAAAATGGGTCATAAAGCAGTGGAGACAACTCGCAACATGAACAACACATTTGGCGCAGGAACTGCTAACAAACCTACAGTGCAGTGGTGGTTCAAGAAGTTTTGCAAAGGAGACGAGAGCCTTGAAGATGAGGAGCGCAGTGGCTGGTCATCAGACGTTGACGAAAACCAGTTGAGAGCACTCATCGAAGCTGATCCTCTTACAACTACAGGGGAAGTTGCCAAAGACCTCAACGTCGACCATTCTACAGTCGTTAGGCATTTGAAGCAAATTGGAAAGGTGAAAAAGCTTGATAAGTGGGTGCCTCTGAGCTGACTGAAAATCAAAAATAATCGTCATTTTGAAATGTTTTCTCTTCCTGTATGCAACAACGAACCATTTCTCTATCAGATTGTGACACGTGACCAAAGTGGATTTTAATTGACAAGACAATCAGTGATGACCAGCTCAGTGGTTGGACCAAGAAGAAGCTCCAAAGCACTTCCCAAAGCCAAACTGGCACCAAAAAAAGGTAATGGTCACTGGTGGTCTGCTGTTGGTCTGATCGACTACAGTTTTCTGAATCCCAGCAAAACCATTCCATCTGAGAAGTGTGCTCAGCAAATCGATGAGATGCACTGAAAACTGTAATGCCTGCAGTTGGCATTGGTCACCAGAAAGGGCTGAATTCTTCTCCATGACAACACCAGACTGCACATCGCACAACCAATGCTTCCAAAGTTGAACGAATTGGGCTATGAAGTTTTGCCTCATCCACCATATTCACCTGACCTCTTGCCAACCGACTACCACTTCTTCAAGCATCTCGACAACTTTTTGCAGGGAAAACGCTTCCACAACCAGCATGATGCAGAAAATGCTCTTTCAAGAGTTCTTTGAATCCCGAAGCAAGGATTTTTACGCTACAGGAATAAACAAACTTATTTCTCCTTGGCAAAAATGTGTTGATTGTAATGGTTCCTATTTTGATTAGTAAAGATGTGTTTGAGCCTAGTTATAATGATTTAAAATTCACGGTCCAAAACCGCAATTACTTTTGTACCAGCCTAATAATAAAATCTTATGTATCTCTCTCTCTTATAAACTCTGACATGACTCAGAAATGCCAGGTATTAATACATTATGCCAAAGCATATTTTTACCAGATAAGAAAAGCCCTTCATGGCCAGGCAAGTGGCTCACGCCTGTAATCTTAACACACTGGGGGGCAGAGGCGGGAGGATTTCTTGAGCTCAAGAATTCGAGGCCAGCCTGAGCAAGAGCAAGACCCTGTCTCTACAAAAAATAGAAAAATTAGCTGAGTGTAGTGGTGCACACCTGTAGTCCCAGCTACTCAGGAGGCTGAGACAGAAAGGTCACTTGAGCCCAGGAGTTTGAGGTTGCAGTGAGCTACACTGATGCCACTGCACTCTAGCCAGGGTGACAGAGTGAGATTCTGGCTCAAAAAAAAAAAAGGAAAAGCCTTTCGTGACCCATTAACTGATGACAACCAGGCCTTTCATGATCTAGAACCCAGAGATCGGATGTTTTGGAAATGACACTATGGAAAGACTGCCCTTGAACTCTGTCAAAAGGGACCACACCAAATTTTTCTTTGTGACAAAACTTTAGGGCCTTGAGTCTTGTATCCATCTCTCTCAATCTCTCAACTGAGAAGGGCCTCTGCAGACTCCTGGGACCGTACAGCTTTATAGATCTTAAGGTAAAGCTGACCAGGGGCGGTTTCCCCAGAAGCAGGTGGTATCCTAGGCATGGACTGCTTTCCCAAGGTCACAGATCAAAACTTCTCTGCCATTATGAAAGTCTTACTTTTTCTGTCCTCCCTCCCCCCCCCATTTCCTGATGGCCTAATCCCTCCTTTTTCCTTACAGGAAAATCCATGAGACCATAATATGTGGTTGGCTTCAGCAAAAGCTTTTGGTCTATAAAGAAATCAGAGCAATTGGGTTTGTGGGCTAAGGGGACAATTCCACTTATTCCAATGCTTCTCTATGTTCCCAGTGAGAGTCACCCTGAAACCCCAAAGGAAGAGTGGAAAGCTATCCTTCAAATTCTTCTTTTTTTTTTGGGAATTTTTTTTTTATTATTATTATTCCAGGGTATTGTGAGGGTATAAACATTATAATTACACTTTTTATCTTTGCCTCACCCAAGTGTGGGTTAAAGGCATGCCCTTCCCTCCCTTTAGTGCTCCCCGTGTCCTTTAGTTGTAGATTTGCCCCCCATCTCCCTAATCCCTAGAGAGTATTTCTGCCATGTGATCAACCTAGTGTTGCTCAGTCAGTACCAATTTGATGGTGAGTACAAATGGATCCTGTTCTTCTGCTCTTTTGGTCTACCTCTATTTTTCTTTTCTTATTTTTCTAGACTGCAGGTGGACAGAATTTGTTAAATCATAATCTTTGATTTATAGCACACTATCATCTTTGGTCCATGAATGGCCCTTTTTTATTAATTAATTAAATGAATATCCATGAACCTACCACCAAGCTACTTTCTGTTTGACCCAAGGTTTGTTAAAGAATGACTTTTACTTCTGAAGTGATGGGTCTTGCAAAAAAAGAATGACATTTACATTTTTGGTGTTTGTTTTTAATCCTTCTATTTTTGCTATTTCTACCACTTTCCTTACCTGTAAAATGGGCTTAACAATAGTACCTATCTCATAGGGTTATTGTGAGAATTAAATTAATGTTTGTAAAATGCTTGAAACAGCATCTGGTGAGTGCCATTTAAGTGTTAGCTATTGTTTTCATTATTATGCTGTTACGTCAAATTTATTAATTGGGTATATTTTTTAGATCTCTAATTGCCTTTTTCTACTTGAACATCAAGAACTAACACAAGTGTGGTAAAATCTCCTAGGAAATATTGTCCTATTGTCACTTTTTTGTTTTTCCAGTGTTTTTTGCTTTATATATTTAAGTAGTGTGTAATCCCAAGAAAATATATTCATAATACAGAGTGTCCCAAAAGTCTCCATACAAAGGAAAAATTTTGTAAAATTTTGTAAATAAAGGTATAGTACATTTAGCTACAATTTCCTTTTTTCCCTATGCATGGAAAGTTTTGGGATACCTTATAGTTATATTTTGATTACAGGTTGGACCTTCTGTGTCTTATCTTAAGCCTTTAATCCTGAATTCAACAAACAATGGCACCCTGATTCTGTTGTCATCATTTACTTTTGCCTGATCTACCTTATTATTTTGCTTCTGATATTTCTGAGTCACATTGTTTTAGGTTTATCATTTGAGAGCACATAGCTGTTTTTTTCTTAATTTATTCAGAGTCCTTTTCTTTTAAAAGATGAATTTAATACAGTTACATTTATTATTAAAATACATGCTTGATCTTGTCTCCGCCATATTATTTTCTGTTTTTCAATTTTACGTTTCCTTGTTGCTTCTTTTTTCTTCTATCTTTTGCTGTAAGATGTCTGTTTTCTTTAAATTTTTTTCCCTCAGCAATTTGGAAGGGATATAGTTTGCTTTCTGTTGAACAAGTTTATAACTTTAAATAACACACTCAGACTTCTTTTTCTCAATATATCATTGACATGGTTTTTTAACAACAGTGCTTGGCTGTCTACCCTGATTAGATTCACCAGATGCTTGCCAAAACTCCTCCACACTTATGCTAGGCTGAGCTTTTCCTCCACAGCCCAGAGTAAATGGCTCTGGCTGCCCTTGTTTGTGGCTGTTTAAAAACAAAACTCGTTAACATATTGTCAAATCATCCTTCTCTGAAGCCTACAGAGATTTGGCTCTAGATGCCAATGGTAAAACAGCAGGGAGGCTGCAAGCCATGGCTCCAGGCCCACTCTGGAATAGGGGAGTGGCAGTATGGGGTGCGGTAGGATGCCCAGAGGTTTAGAAGTGCCTCCCTATGGCCTGCCCCCTTAGGAGAAGGCAGCATCAAGTGAAGGCACATAGCCTTGGATCAAAGTGCCCTTTCTCACACTCTGTGGTCCAAAGCATTCCCTGCTAGTTGCACATCCATGGGGTTCTCACCTCCCCAACAATATAGGTGCTTGCTCTACCTGCACCAGGAAAGTTTCCATGTCTTCTGCCTTCTTAATCACCCATCTCCCTGCTCCCCAGCACCTTCCAGAACCCTCTCCAGGGCTGTCCCATCTCTCCCTAAAAGGGCTCGGAGAGATCAGAGCAGGCTGCTTGGAAGCCAGATGGAGCATCCCTGGAGGGCCTCACTGCTCCTTCCAGCCTCAATACCTCCCCGTCCCCCACAGTCCAGCTCCATCTGCTTCCTCCAGGGATTCTCCCCTGATGCTCCAGCTCCCCCCACCTCCCATGACGAGTCCTCCACTCTGTTCTTGCTCCATTCTTTCTTGTGCTGGTCTTTGACTACCTTGAACCTGCTGAATCTGGCTCCTTCAAGTAGACTGGAAGCCTCTGAGGCCAGAGCTGGGGTCTCCTCCTCCTGTTGCTCCCCCGTGGCTAGATACACAGGGCTAGATATTAATACAAGGAAAGCTTAGAAAAGACCTATCGAACAAATGGAAGGTGAAGACAAAGGACTCTGGAATCCAACTGCCTAGGTTCCAACGCCAGATCTACCATTCCTGAGTGGTCAGACCCTGGGCAACAAAGGGTTGCGGTCATGGGGATTAAATGCAATGATGTGTGAACTATATGGTATCACCTTTAGTCTGTAGAAGACATGGACTAAGCTGATAAAGACACTACTATCAGCCAGCATTGTTAACTATGTCGTAAGGACCTGTGCTGTAGTTTGGTTTGTGTGACCTTTCCAAATCTCATGTCGAAATTTGATCCCTGGTGTTGGAGGTGAGGCCCAGTGGGAGGAGTTTGGGTCATGGGGGTGGATCCCTCATGAACAGTTTGGTGCCATCCTCATGGTAATGAGTGAATTCTCAGTTCCCAGGAGAAATGACTGTTAACAAGTTTTGCACCTCCCTGCCCTCTCTCTCGTCACGTGATGCCTGCTTCCCTTCACCTTCTGCCATGAATGGAGGCTTCTGGAGGCCCTCATCAGAAGCAGATGCTGACACCATGCTTCTTGTACAGCCTGCAGAACCAAGAGCCAAATAAACCTCTTTTCTTTATAAATTATCTAGCCTCAGGTATTCTTTTATAGCAATGCAAATGGACTAAGACAGCCTGACAGGACACCTGATGCTGTGTACAGGTGGGTGTGTCACCAGAGCTCTGGTGTGGGAGGCTGGTGACGTGGGGAAATCATTCTCTTTTGTGCAACAGGGGCAGAACATACGGCCTCTGTGAGTCCTTCCTGCTCTGGCTTTGTACATACTGTGGGTGGTGAGTTTGTGAGCTGCTCCCTGCTCTGGGGGCCTGGAGAGCACATTTCCAGCAGAAGCTCTGCCCCAGTTTCTGCTCTGGCTTTCTAGCTGGAGACCTCCTTTCCCTGCCCTCCCCTCCTCCTCCAGCCCTCCCTGCCCCAACCCTGCGTCCCCGGGAGGGTACCAGTGCTCCACTGCTGAGCAGGATCATGAAGATGATGAATGTCTCGAACCAGCTGTGCTCCACGATGCGGTAGCAGGTCTTGCGCAGCCGCCACCAGACCTTCCCTGGGGCCTGTGTGGTGTCCACCGCACAGCAGGGACAGCGCCGGACACAGCCTAAGGGAGAGGTTGAGGGTCAGACCCAGTTCAGGGCCTGCGAATACCCATGTCTAATGGCAAAATGTTGGGTGGCTGAGGGAATGGCTCAGTTACAATGATGGGGACAGGGCCACACGGTGGGGGGAGAGCTGTGGGCACTGTGTCCGGGACCACACACTCAGCAGGCACTCCATGGAGGGGTTGGATGCACTAAGCACCCAGGGAGTGGGTGGACAGCCTGGTAGGTCTGGGCAGGGGCAAGGCTGCAGTTGGGATGGGTTCCAGCTTGTCCTCTGCTCATCTGGGAAACCCTCCCCCTGGGGAAATGTCAGGAACTCCTGGGGTGCTCTGTCCCTGGGGCTTCTCCATGTTTGCAATGTCTGAGCCTTGGGAAACGCAGAACTCTTGGAGACAGCCTCCACTGCAAACCTTCATTTTATCCCCACCTGTCCTCCAAATATACCACCCATTCATAAAAGCTACAGACGCCAGTCATCAATATGGCCACATGTCACACCCGCCTCAAGTATTTACAGAGGGCCTACTATGTGCCAGGTGCCATGCCAGGGCCTGGTGGTCCAGGGGTGAATTAGAGTCAGGCCCTGCTGCTACGTGGGCATACAGTGGTGCTACCACACCACAAGCACAGTGTCACCAGTCCTTGGTGTGGTGACTTGCTGGGCAGATGCAGGAACCCTCCGGGTCACAGAGCAATGGAGGAGGTGGGCAGACATCCAGGTCAGGGTGAGGGTGCCACACAGCCCTGGGCCTGAGGGCAGGACTGAGATTGGGGCAAAGGACTGCCCAGGCCAGTACCTTCAGTGAAGCAGTCCTCTGGATCCTTGACGTCCTCGCCGAGGTCAGGGATCTGCTCCAGGAGGTCAGCAGTGTTGGTCACATCTGCTGTGCTGCCCTCGGAGTAACTGTCCTCCTGGATCTGTGGGCAGGGGTGTGGGGTGGGCTGAGCAGCCTTCAGCCTTGAGCCCACAGTCTGGGGGAGCTTGGGGCTCCCGGAGGGGAGGTGGCCAGACCATCCTACCCTGCACACCCTGGGATCTGTGGTCGGGGGTGAGGAGAGGGGAACCTGCCATGGAGCCACCTGGGGCCAGTCAGGGCTGAGCCAAGGCTGGACCTTGGGGCTCCTGGGTCCACAGTTCTGATCTGCTGGAGTCTAGGGCTGGGGTGCAGGGAGTATGGAGGGGTTCTGGGAAAACACTGGGATGGAGACTGCTGGGAACAAAACAGACACAGAGTGGCAACATGGACACACACTGGGACTTGGACACATCATGGTGGCTTGGCACATGCAGTGGGAACAGGCATGCCACATCCAGAACAGGGTCAGACCCAGGATCACACAGGCACATGTAGGCAGCGAGGTCAGACACGAAGAGAACAGGCCAGCAGCCCGGCCCATACTTTCTGCCTGGTTCCTGTGCGTGCTGGTGTCTAGGGCAGAGAGCCTGCAGTAAGACTGAGAGGGTGCTGAAACCTTCCCTTCCCGGCCATGGAGGGGTCTGCGTCCCGACCTTGATAAGCTGATTATAGGGAGGCTACAGAGAGGCATGTGCCTGTGGACATGCCCTTGTCAATGTCTGTGTGTGTCACTTGTGGGTGCAGGTGGCTAAGAGTGTTGCTGTGGCCACTGCAGGGCCCTGCCCAGTCCCCCTGCTAGACCAATGCCCCCTTTCCCAGCCCCTGTGAACGCTGGCTGCTTAGCTGGCCTCCCCTGCAGAGAGCTGCTGTCCTTGATGGGTGCCCAACACCAGTGCTGGACTGATACAAGAGCACAAAAGGCCAGCCAGCCCCTGCCTTGAGCTGGGACAGCGCTGTGGTGCAATTCATGCTCCAGAGCTTCCCTTGGGACCAGGCTGAGGTAGACTCCGGCTGAGATGTCTTCTCGTAGCTTCTTCCTTTGCCTCATCCTGTTTCTCTTACTTCCTTAAAGGTTTCTCCTGAGAGCAGCCCCTCAGCAAGTCATTTGCACAGGAATCCCTGTCTCAAGCTCTGCTTCCAGGGAACATGACCCCAAGGCAGGTGCACAAGGAAGGGGTGTCCGTGAAGGAGATCCTCCGTTTACTGCAGGCCAGGGCCAAGCCCCCCAGCTCGGACGGCCCCGCCTCACATCAGCTCAGGCCTGGGCTCCAGTTAGCGATGGGCCCATATGGATTTGTGGGCAGGGCTGTGCTCCCACGGCTGCCTTCTCTTTTCTGCCTTTGGCGAATCACTCTGCTTAAGTTTCAATGTCCTCTTTGTAATTTTGACGTTTGCGATGGGGAAGGACTGGATTCTGGGGGAGAATGAGCCTGCTGCTTGGTGCAGGGTGGATCCATGGCCAGAGGGGTGAGGCTCTGCCTTTCATGGTCCCCCAGGGCTTTGAGGGTCCCCTCCCTCCCATTCCAGCTCAGCTGGGTCAGCAGGAGCTGGGCTGTGAAAGTGGCAGGCCAGAGGAGATCTTCGTGCTGTTTTTCTCTCCAGACACCGGAGCTGTCTAAGGTTTGTGGGGCTGTCGTGCAGGAGAACAAGTTCTTAGGATGCTACTGCAGGTGAGACGAGGGAGTCCTTTTTCCAGGAGAACCCCAGCCCATCTCTTGCCCCCTTTCACAGGCCCCACCATGAATTGATTTGAAGAAAGGAAGAAGTTACAGAACTCGTTCAAAGGCCAACATTCTGGTAAGAGAGCCCCTCCTCTCCTGTGACTTTCTGCCTCCCTGGTGTCTTCCTGTTCCCACATGCCTTCCAGTGTCAGACCATCCAGGGGAGAACCGTGACCTGCACAGTTGGGACGATGACTGCACTATGCCCTCGGGCTCCAAAACTGGCCATCAGTGCAAAGCCTCCTGTGAGCCCATTTCACAAAAGGGAGAAGTCACAAGTGCTAGACTGAGAAGCGAGGTCTGCAGGACAATAGCCACCACGCACTTTCTCTGAACATGTGGCTGCCACCTTCCACAGGCCTGATGTGAGTGAGTTTGGGTGGCACAGTCAGCAATGCCACCAGCCTTTAGCTCAGAGGTTGCAAACTCAATGCTCACAGGGCCAGCAGGTGAGGGAACACAGTCAGGCAGGTGGCTTTGTGGCAAATCAGAGAGCTCCACCAGCATCCAGGAGGCAGCTACCACTTGTCTCTTGGCAGGGTAGCACCTCTTCCAATTTTTCAAGAGAAGCCAGAAATGCAGACTTTTACATAAAAGTCACCAAGTTTTAAATGGTAGTAGCTAATAGAAAGTAAAACCTTTTTGTGGCCAGAACAAAACCCAGGGGTAGGCTGGGTGGCCTCCTGTTTGTGGCCTCTGCTTTGCTGCAGGTTAAGAAGCAGCTGGTGGCCAATGTGCCCAGAACTCTTTCTCAGAGCTCCCTCGAAGTCCTCTCTGGATGAGAAGTTCACAGGACAAACGTTTGCCAAACAGGACCAAAACACAGAGACAGTGTGTGAGGAGGGGGTGAACTCACGGAGGTGGTGGGTTAGTCCTGTCTCAGAGTCCCGGGCTGGCTGCTTTCAGAACTGCCCTGAGACCCCGGGCCCTGCGCCATCTCTCCCGTCAGGGCAGGGACGCCCACCCTCCCCTCTGCAGACTGGTCTCCCACGCTGCCCGTGACAGCAGCTGTGGCTCCCAGCACAAATGCAGGCGTGTCCTGGAACTTCTCACAGCCTGGCTCCAGCCCAAGCAGCGTGCCCAGCCGGCTTCAGGGACAAAGGTGTGTATTACCTCACCGCACCCTGCGGCCCGGGGCTCTGCTCTCTGCTGCCGCCAGTCTGCCGGAGACGCACTGGCCTTGGCCTCGGAGGAGGCAGTCTCTGACACCTGGCTCCAGGTCCTGGGCTCAGGGGGGGCCTCAGGGCCGCCGGACACAGGCTGGGATTCCTGCTGAAGAGACCCCAGCCCATGAGCTATGCCCATGCACCCAGGCAGAGGGTCTCCAGGGCCCTGGCCCTGTGGCCCTCAGGCCCTGCTCATGCGTCCGGGGCACTGCCTCCTGCCCTGCTCATGAGGCCTCCGTCTCACTGAATACCCCTCCCTCAGGGGCCATAAATGGGCAGGTGGGAGGCTCCTGGTAGGTACAGGCAAAGGGCCTCTAGCCAGACAAAGCCCCTGGCCAGCCTGCCATAACTCCCTTTCCTGACTCCCTGGAAGGTGAAGCCAGGCCACGATGCCTAGCTCACAGACACTGGCAGCTCCGCTTCAGAAGGACATGCTGACTTCCCCCATGAGTTCCCGTGGCAGCCCAGCCTGCCTGCATGTGCGTGAGCTCACACACACGCACGCGCGCGCACACACACACACACACACACACACACGCTCGCGCACACAGACACAGGCCCCAGGGAGCCACAGCTAACAGGCTCAAGACGGAAAGGAGAGGGAAACGTAGGGGCAGCTGGAATTCCACTCCTGTGCCGGAGATAATTGGAAGCCGTGGCCCTGGCAACGCCAAATCCCCTCCCCCATCAGACATGGCCACCACCCCACAACCTGACTCAAAGGGCCAAGGCTGGCCTCTGGGACAATAGGGAGGCAGGAGGACGTGAAACCAAGCCCAGAGCCTCAGATCAAGTTCCACACATGGGGAGTGGCTGCTCTCCATGGCCAGGCCACCCAGTGCAGGCCAGAGGAAGTGGCCAGGTGGGCCTGACTCCACAGAGAGCCTCTCCTCACTGCTCGACCTAAAGACCTGAGGAGAAGCCATCTGAGCCTGGCCCAGGCCAAAGGAAAACCAAGTGGGGGGGCCCTGTCTGCTTTGCCCAGACTCTGGTCCCAAGTGTTAAAAATAACAGGTTGGAAGATAAGATAGTGCTGTCCCTGTCACTCCGTCTTAGTGATGCTTATTTTTAAATCTCAGAGTTAGCCCTGGGAGTGGGAGGAGGGGGTAGTCTAGAGGTCAGAATGCCACACTCCTCCCTCACTGAGACATTCCACCTTGCTGGCCCTGGGGGAACAATGGTTGGTGTGGGGACTGGGGCCAGGGGCTCTGTCCTAGACTCATGAGGAACTCCTGGCAAGCCTTTCTCTCTTGCCATGCCTCAGTGTCTCTGTCTGTACAATTAGCTCCCCAAGGACCAGGCAGGGAACGAAGGATGGACAATAGCACCTCTCCATGTCCCCTCCTGAACGGGGCTAGGGAGAGAAGGCTGAAAGCTGGTCTGAGCACCTCTCCGAGAGGCCGGCTGTTGGGGGGAGGGCTTGCCTTCTACCCCCAGCCCACTCCGCACTCAGGCTGTCTGGCAGGGGCAGCCACTTTGAACAGGCTGGGTCCCCTGGACAGCAGAGTGCTGGGCCCTATGTGAGCAGGTGCTGCAAACACGTGGGGTGGGAGCTCACCTGCTTGCTGGAATCTTCCTCGGTGCCCAGGCTGTTCTCCTCGTCCTCCTCTTGGTCATCTGTGTCCGACTCAGCCACGGCGATGGGCACACACACAGGCTCTGGATCCTCAGGGGTGCCCTGGCCTGGCTGCTTGCTTTCCTCAAACCGTGTTTCCTTGCGGGCCGGAGGCGCCTTCTCCACCTCTGGGGGTGGTGGGGAGCTGGGGGTGCCCATGCAGCCGGGCAGCTGGCCACGGGAAGTAAGGGCCGCGGGCTTCTGGGGCCGCCGTCGCAGGAGCCCACAGCGGAAATCCCAGGTGGTCCGCTTGACAAAGCGCAGGCCCCGATGGATGCGGGCCAGGGCCAGCTGGAGGTTGTTCATCTCGCCGTCCTCATCAGGGGCTGTGAGGTTGTCTGCACTGAAGGAGCTGAGCAGCAAGGCCAGGAAGAGGTTCAGGACCTGAGGAGGCAATGGGTCAGGTCCTGTGCCACATCGTGGACGTGCAGCCTCAGTTCCATGATGGGAGACCGAGGCCCAGAGACCTTAAGGACTGCCTACGACAAACACCTCTGAGGCCCGAACCCAGGGCCCTGGACCCAGATCCTAACTCCTCATTGTCTTGAATAAGGAGGGTTTGTCTATAAAAGAAAATTCTAATCCCTCTTTCTAAGGGCTCAGACACAGTCTGAATTGAGGATGTTCAGACCCCAGTCCCTGTGTCCTGGCTCAGGTTCAATGGGAGAACTAGGTGTTCATCCAATGTCAAAGCCTACAGATGGGGACAGGCCCAGCAGGGGGGTTGCCCAGGGTCACACAGGGAGTAGGCGGCAGAGCCACGTCCCGGCACCAGCTGCTTGTACACACAGGCTTCCCTCCCTTCCCTCCGCCTGCTGCCTTGGGGGTAATGGGGGCATGGTGGGGGCAGGGCTCCTCCCTGGGAAGGGTGAGTCGAGGCAGGGACAAGACAGAATCCCACCCAGAAGCAACATGGAGCTCTTGGGGCTTTCCTGGGGAGGGGCCCGTGTGTCTGTTGGTGAAGGATAGGCAGTGATCTGCCTCTGAGCTTCCCACAGAAGCCGGCTCAGTGTGCAAAGGTCTGGGGCTGCCGCTGTGGCGCAAACGCCACCTGCGTCCCACGCTCCACCTGCAGCCCACGCTCCACCTGCAGCCCACGCTCCACCTGTGCCCCACGCTCCACCTGCGCCCCACGCTCCACCTGCAGCCCACGCTCCACCTGCGCCCCATGCTCCACCTGTGCCCCACGCTCCACCTACAGCCCACGCTCCACCTGCAGCCCATGCTCCACCTGAGCCCCACGCTCCACCTGTGCCCCACGCTCCACCTGCAGCCCATGCTCCACCTGTGCCCCACGCTCCACCTGCAGCCCACGCTCCACCTGAGCCCCACGCTCCACCTGTGCCCCACGCTCCACCTGCAGCCCACGCTCCACCTGCGCCCCACACTCCACCTGCAGCCCACGCTCCACCTGCGCCCCATGCTCCACCTGCAGCCCACGCTCCACCTGTGCCCCATGCTCCACCTGCAGCCCACGCACCACCAGCGCCCCACGCTCAACCTGTGCCCCACGCTCCACCTGCAGCCCACGCTCCACCTGCGCCCCACGCTCCACCTGTGCCCCACGCTGCACCTGCAGCCCATGCTCCACCTGCAGCCCACGCTCCACCTGCGCCCCACGCTCCACCTGCAGCCCACGCTCCACCTGCGTCCCACGCTCCACCTGCAGCCGACGCTCCACCTGCAGCCGACGCTCCACCTGCGCCCCACGCTCCACCTGCGTCCCACGCTCCACCTGCAGCCCACGCTCCACCTGCAGCCCACGCTCCACCTGCGTCCCACGCTCCACCTGCACCACATGCTCCACCTGCGCCCCACGCTCCACCTGCGTCCGACGCTCCACCTGCAGCCCACGCTCCACCTGCAGCCCACACTCCACCTGAGCCCCACGCTCCACCTGCAGCCCATGCTCCACCTGTGCCCCACGCTCCACCTGCAGCCCACGCTCCACCTGAGCCCCACGCTCCACCTGTGCCCCACGCTCCACCTGTGCCCCACGCTCCACCTGCAGCCCACGCTCCACCTGCGCCCCACGCTCCACCTGTGCCCGACGTTCCACCTGCAGCCCACGCTCCACCTGCAGCCGACGCTCCACCTCCGCCCCACGCTCCACCTGCGCCCCATGCTCCACCTGCAGCCGACGCTCCACCTGCGTCCCACGCTCCACCTGCAGCCCACACTCCATCTGCAGCCCACGCTCCACCTGCGTTCCACGCTCCACCTGCGTTCCACGCTCCACCTGCAGCCCACGCTCCACCTGCAGCCCACGCTCCACCTGCGTCCCACGCTCCACCTGCGTCCCACGCTCCACCTGCAGCCGACGCTCCACCTGCGTCCCACGCTCCACCTGTGCCCCACGTTCTACCTGCAGCCCACGCTCCACCTGCGCCCCACGCTCCACCTGCAGCCCACACTCCATCTGCAGCCCACGCTCGACCTGCGTCCCACGCTCCACCTGCGCCCCACACACCACCTGAGCACCACGATCTACCTGCTGCCCACGCTCAACCTGCTCCCCACGCTCCACCTGCGACCCACGCTCCACCTGCCGCCGACGCTCCACCTGCAGCCGACGCTCCACCTGCGCCCCACGCTCCACCTGCGTCCCACGCTCCACCTGCAGCACACGCTCCACCTGCGTCCCACGCTCCACCTGCAGCACACGCTCCACCTGCAGCCCACGCTCCACCTGCAGCCCACGCTCCACATATGGCCCTCGCTCCCACTGCGCCCCTCGCTAAAACTGCGGCCCACGCGCCGGCGGCGCCCCGTGCTCCACCTGG